>CM073469.1:14910000-15150000 GCA_037074535.1 Gleditsia sinensis | reverse complement strand
AATGGGATATATATATATATATATATATACATATATATATATATATATATATATACATATATATATATATATATATATATAGACACATACACACACACATATAAATACTATTTTTCATCCTAAAGTTTTTTAATTTTTTTAAAAAATTTACATTCTTATAAAATTTTAGTTGAACTCTTAAATCATGACTTTTTTTGGTAAAAATTTTAATAAAATAAATCACAAAATAAATATCTTTATACATAATAAAAGAAAAAATATTTTTAAAAGTAAAACAAAAATTTATTAAAAGCTAATATGATTATTTTAAGCAAAATAAAAATTATTTTAATTAAAAATATATTTATTTTTAGTAAAATATAATTATTTAAAATAAAAATATTTTTTATCATAAAATATAATTATTTAAAAATTATGAAATATTATACTTTATAAAGCCTTTTATCTAGCTACCATCACTGCAACAGAGTAGACCCCCGCGTCCCGCCATGCAAGACCTTCCTTTCGTATAGCCCTATCAGGGTTCAGTTTAACCCACCCATTCGACGAGAACCTCCAGCAGATGTCTGCTGTTGTCTTCACTGGGTTCATGTTTGTCACTTCATTGTACACCCTGGAGATTCCCTTAACTTTCTGGATGACGAGCTCGGGCTGTAATAGTTTTCAGGAGCCATTTTCAAACAACTCTGTGTCTCCACTTCCACAGCCACTAGCAGATAACCCCGAAGGTGATGTTCCATCTGTGCTGGCCGTTCCAACGAAAGTCCTCCGTGAGTTTCCTTCTGATCCACCCTCTCCGCCATAAGTAATGGAAGGTCATGGTGTCTGCTAGATTTAGGAAAGCCTGCCAAATCTTCAATGTCAATTTGCAGTCCCTTAGGATGTGCATCATGTATTCTATTGCCAGAGGGCACATGTGGCATGAGGAGTCTGAATGCGTCTATTGACAGCGACTCTTCGTGATGTGGATTCTGTCTCTGGTAACCTGCCAAAGGAATATCCGAATTCTTCTTCCAGATGAGATCCCACACTTGTTCCTTCAGGCTCAAAACAAAATTGCAAATTGAATTGTACATGCTCTTCACAGTGAATACTCCTTTCAGCTCAAGGTTCCAAGTAATTGTATCACTTCCATCTTGATCATTTCGAGGACTAATTGCTTGCAGCAGAATATTTGGGTCTAGTAAATGCTTTAATCTATCTAAGTAATCATTCCCCAACACACTTTACACAGTAAAGCATCATTCATTTCCTCTAGCTTCCTTATTCCGAGTCCACCCAACTTCTGTGTTTTTTATTAGCTTCGGTTCTCCATATCAAATTGTGTTGAAGCTTTTCAATTTTATGGGATTACCCCGTAGGAATCTTACTGTGTTGCATATGGAAAAGAGGCATGGTTGAAGTCACAGTCTCTACTAACGCTTCCTGCTAACAAGAGATAAGCATTTTTTTTTCCAATTCTTCTATCTATTTTGAACTTTATCTACAATACGTCCATACTTTTGGGTAGGACGCCAGCCATTCACAATAAAATACTTTCAATTTATATTCATGAATTAAATGCCTAAAAACTTTTCAATTGGATCAATTTCTTTTTTTAAATCAAATTCCGGAGTTGAATTAAGTTTATTTGAAATTATAAATGAAGTTCAGTACTGATTATAAAATTAATATATAGTACCCACTTTCATTGCCCAATAACTTTCATCGCCCAATTTGGTTTATTTAAAAGATATTGATGTAATTTTTTTTCCTTATTTAATGATATACTTATAACAATCTGATTTTATTTTTATTATTTATTTTTAAAATTATTGCTTTTATTCTTATTATTATATTGTAGAGAAACTACACCCACCTGACAATTTCTAAATCTGCTACTGATTAGCATATGTTGTTCAGAGTTTAGATACTTGAAGTGAAGTAAACAAATGAATGCAATATTTAATTTGCATGTTTGGATCAGGTGCTGAATCCAACTGAATTTTTTGCTGACATTGTACTTGAGCATGAGTATGTTGAGTGTACTGGGTCAGCAATTCAAGCACTAGTTTTGTTTAAGAAGCTCTATCCTGAGCATAGGAAGAAAGAGATCGAAAACTTCATTGCCAAAGCTGTACGATTCATTGAAGATACACAAACAGAAGATGGATCATGGTATGGGAATTGGGGGGTTTGTTTCACTTATGGTTCTTGGTTCGCGCTTGGTGGGCTAGCAGTGGCTGGAAAGACTTACAGCAATTGTGCCGCCGTTAGCAAAGCAGTGAATTTTCTTTTGAAAACCCAGAGAGAGGATGGTGGGTGGGGGGAGAGCTACCTTTCAAGCCCGAAAAAGGTTAATGACTTCGAAATCAATACTATTTTAACTTAAGTACCATTAGTTATTTCCACTTTGATTTTTTTTCTCCCGATTATATTTTCTTTCTTAGTCCATTAATTTTTCAAAATTAACTCTCTATCTCATTTATTCCAGATTTCTTACTCTCTAAACTAGACATTAATTTGGAATAACTGTATTTATAATTAACATTTAATTTAGAATAGAAGTCTAAATGCAATGAAGACAAATAAATTAGAGAGTCAATTTCAAAAGTTAATATATTAAAAGAAAAACTATAATTAAATATAAAGATTAAGTTATAAAAGTATGATTTTCCTAGTCAATTTTCTCAACCTATGGTTTTATGAATGAAACAGATATATGTACCCCTTGAAGGAAGGCGATCAAATGTCGTACAAACAGCATGGGCTATGATGAGCCTCATTCAAGCTGGGCAGGTTAGTTAACACAATTTGATCTTAAAATATATAAATGTTAATTATTAGAATGCTTATATAGAATTACCAAAACTTCCAGCCAATGAATACAAATTATTTGTTTCCTATTTGCTTGGACAGACAGAGAGAGACCCGACTCCTCTTCATCGTGCAGCAAAGTTACTCATCAATTCTCAGTTGGAAGATGGGGATTGGCCGCAGCAGGTGCATACTTATCACTCGCTCGCTTAGTGGTGTCAATAAGGGAAGTTACAGGGTCAGATTAATAAAGTGACCGTTCATTTTAAGAGGCTTTTTAGTCTAGTCCTTTTAAGCTTTATGTTGAACTAGATCAGGTTGGGCCCACCCTTAGGGTTACACAAAAATATACATAAAAAAAATTGATAATTAAGTAAGGTTAAATTAAGTCGGGTTTAGGAGCTTAACATTTTTTTTATTAAAAATAATTTATTAACATTTTGTACTGTTCTTTAAATTTAGAATAAAAAAATTATTACTAATTTTTTTAAAATTGCAAAATTTTTATTATAAACATAGGTTTTGGTGCTAGTCTTTATTGCCAAGGCTATTACTCATCAGACTTTAGGCCGCAGTCCTAAAAAAGGCTAACTTAGTTGGCATTTTTTTTACCTATTTTATAATAGGATTTTTTTTAATCCAACTGTAAAATACCTATTGTCTTTTAGAGTTATCTTGGGTGAGTCTTAATTGACAGTAGACTCACTGATTTGATAATTATTCAATTTAATAAATAAAAAGTGAAAAATAGTCTCTTAAAGAAACAATGCCATGAATATAGTCCTTAAAAAATATTTGTCCTCATTTTAATTCTAAAATTTTAAAATATACATCATTTTAGTCTTTAACATAGAATTTATTGTGAAAATACTAATAAAATTATTCACATGAATTAATCTTGTTTAAGATAGAACGTTAACTGTTGATAGAGCCAACGCATCATTTTTTAATAAAATTGAGGCATATTTTCTGTAAATTAATATTAACTTTGTCCTCAATTGTATTAAAAGATGGTGCATTTTGCATCCATTTGGATTCCAACAATCCACATAAATAATTGATATTTTACATTGAACAAAATTAGTCTACGTGGATAATTTTATTAATACTTTCTTAACAAACTTGACATCCAGGACTAAAATGAAATATTTAAAGAAAATTTAAGACTAAAATTGTGATAATTATCTTTAATGAATCAAACTAACAGTAATAATTTCTTTCAAAGACTAAAATAATAATGTACTCATAAATTATTTAGTTGTGGAATTGAATGTTTGTGGCTTACTTTCAGGAAATCACAGGAGTATTCAATAAGAATTGCATGTTACATTATCCAATGTACAGAAATATTTTTCCAATGTGGGCTCTGGCAGAATATCGCTTGCGCTGTCCATTGCCTTCCGCAATTGTTTAAAAGGTAAAGCACACATAATGGAACTGGAATCTCATCCTTTATAAGAATTCAAAACACATGTAATTTTAGATAATTGAGATTGTAAGAGGTTTTTGTTTTATTAATTATATAATATAACTAATAATTTTTGCGTCAGTATTAAAACAACAAGCATGATTAATGGGTAGTTCATATTTGCCCCTAACTTATCTAAACTCTGAATCTTATAAATAATAAAAAAGAAAGAGCTCATTAGTTATATAGAATTTATTTAATTATTTTATTTTAATAAATATAAAAAAAAATTGAAATGTGCAATATGTTAATGCATGGTTAAGCCACATATATATGTAGCTTATAAGTGGTCATTGTTACATTTTGAGTAAAACTACTTTGTTCCCCCAAAGATAAAATAAGTATCAAATAACTCTCTTAGAGATATTTTGTCTCAAATTAGGACTCCCTCGAACATATCAATTGTATCACATAGCTCCTTCTGCTAAATTTCTGCTGACATATTTGGAAGAACACTTTCAGCTGTCAAATATCTTATCATACTTGGAATTAGTAGAGTGATTATTTGGTGCACTATTGGTGGACAAAAAATTTTATGTTTATTTAAATTGAAAAATTATCTTTAAAACCATCGGCGGTCCACCAAAATATTTTTTAGTATGCTAAGTGGTCTACCTCCCCCATTCCCATTTTTCGTTTTCATACCATATAATATGCCAACTTGTTATTAAAACTTCATGTATATTTGTTTGGTACGTTTATTTTTTGTCACGCCCCAATTTTAATGAAACGTGAATTACACAATAACAGTAAACTTTACCTTTATATATTTGAATACGGCTTCACTACCACATATTCGAAAAATATCATTCGTTACAAGTTTTCAGTATAGCTAATTATACATGCCAAAGCTACACTTAGGGGGCATTTGGTAAACGGTAAATTTTTTTGTTCCTAGAAATCATGTTTCTTGGTAAACATAATTGATGGGAATTATAATTCCTGGAAATACATAAAATGTGTTTGGTTGACTTTTAAGATTACTGGGAATCTTCTATTATTCTGTTTGATTATACTTAATTTTCTAGAAATCTTTGTACATATTTCAAAAATACTTCTTATTCTCATGAGAGAAAAAGTAAGATGAAGAGAGAGAATGAGATAGAGGATGAGAGAGAAAGTAAGAGAGTGAAAAGAGAAAGAGATAAGAGAGCATGAGAGTAGAGAGAGAGTAAATTTTTTTTTGTTATTATTACAATTATGTTATTAATGAAAGATATAATTTTGTCTTTTAACATCATAAGAGGATTCCCATTCCCATGGGAAACTAAGATTCCCACCCCTCCCCATAGGAATGTTTTTGTGGGAAACTTACTAAAAAATGATTCCTGGGAATCCTAGTTTCCTAGGAATGAATTTTTAAAAACTTGTACCAAACATGGGAATTCTGATTTCCCATATTGAGATTCCCAGGAAACAAAAAAGAATCCTTGTACCAAACACCCCCTTAACAATATTACAACGGAAGCAGAGATTTTGCCTATGGCGTTCAAAGCATACTCTAGATTACAATGACATAACATTTAAACATTTCGAGCCTTGGAAACAATGAAGGCTCACTTAGATAATATAACACCTAGTTGATCACATATCTGCAGGGCCAACCTCTGTATCTTTATCTGTAAAATGTAGAAATATCGTGTAGTGAGTTTGACAACTCATTGAGCAAATAAAACCCCCTATGACCTCTCAAATCAACATATGGATGTACTCATTAGTTAAAATTTATCATATCAGAAAATTACAGTTCAAAAATGCATCCATATCAGACCTGCATTTTTAAATATTCTCAGTTCAAATCAGTTTAAATATCTGTATCCATATATGATACAAAATGACCATTAATCAAATAGTGTTATGCATTAAAAATATTTCTTATAAAAATGTTAGGAGGACCCCATATTAGAACCACCATATTAGAGTTCACCCCTTCTGTACTTTGTTGGTGTAGGATTTGCCTATACTTAGCATCTCAGCCAAGGTTTGCCCTACCACCATTCAAAAGGACATGCGAAGGGACTCTAATATGGGCTATTCCCCAAGCCCAAACCAAGGGAAGGAAAATCTCATCTCATATAGCATCTTGCCCAAATAGGAGGCATCCCGCTCTCCATCACATAACATATCTCATGTGTTGACCCTCACACGAGGCTAGCACCACCCCCTGCTAGCTGGATTATTAAGGTGCACCAGGGCTAACATCACTTGCTGTTAACAGACAATGTTTCTAATAGGATTCCTCCATAAAGTTATCATATGCACATATTCTATGTTATTCAAAACAAAGCTTTCAGAATAATTCAGCATCTCAATTTCAAGACAGCTCATCTGTCATAAATTACCCATTCAGGGTTTGTCACATATGTAAGCATTTTTTCAAGACAATCATATAACTGTATAGATCAATGCCATATGCATAAGTATTTATTTCACCGTTCAATGAAAAATATATGAGAAATCAGCTATACCATGGTTTCAGAATACTAGTTTCAAAGCTATACTCTTCTTGAACTATATTTCAAATTGTAGACAATTTCAAATAAATCCAATGCATTTCAGAAACATATAAAAGTATAAATATCTCATAAACATAATCATATACATGCTCAAAGATCAAGAAGAGTATAGGGCAATTCATAGGAAGAATTATCTACTCACAAAATTAGGGTACCAAGTTGGACAACCCCCAAAATCCATGTTTTTGGTCTAAATTTGGCAAAATAGACCACAAAATTGAGTCCAGATGGTCCAAAAACCTTGAAAATGACTCCAAATTTATAAAATTTGGCCTCTGGTAGCTTAATCAATGCTAGTCAACTATGAGACTATTCACTGCTGAAATACTGTTCATCGCCAGAAATTACTATTCACGACGACCGGATTTACTATTCACGACATACAAAAGTTTTCATATGGCAGCCAAATTTCATATCCTAAGGTTTTTCCACCTTCTGAACCCATCTATGGTGTCAGATTTCCAATTTAAGAACTCTAAGTTGGAGATTTAGAACTTACCTTCCTAGGGTTTCTCCTCCACTTTCCGATAGTCCGGCCAAATTTTTAGAAATCAATCGGATAGAATTGTAGTCCTTGTTGTTCTGAATCTGTAGGCGGTGATGGTATTGAAATCCAAGGTCCAGAAGTGTTAGAAATCTAGAGAGAGGTTTTAGAGTTATTTTAGAGAGAGAAATAGAGAGAAAGAGACGTACTGCAGAAATTTCACATTTTCTGCTTCAGATTTCCTTAAAAATATTTTAGGGACCTACTAGCAAAATCTCAATTGTTGAGGGATGTCCTTGCAATTATTTTATTTACATTTTGACCCCTAAACTTTTAGAAAATTACATTTTGGCCCAAAACTTAAATTCTCATATTAGCTTCACAATTTCTCAAACAATATGATAAATAAATATATTTCCAATGGTACTTATCTCTATTTCCCATAATCCTCACTTTCATTCAAAATTTCCATTTATTTAGGGTTTTCCTTTCTTTTTTATTTTTTTACTATTTTTTGAGGTTATTATATTCTTCTCCCCTTTAAGAAATTCGGTCCCCGAATTTCATCTCCATATTAACAAATAAAAACTAACCTCATGATTCAAAAAGATATCGATATCTGACGCACATATCATCCTCTCTTTCCCAAGAAGCCTTCTCTGAAGAGTGATTTTGCCACATCACCTTCATTGTAAGTATGTTTTTTGACCACAACTTCTTTACTTGTCTGTCCACTATCGCTACTGGTTGTTCCTCATAAGTTAAATCTTCCTGTAATTGAATTTGTGGACACTGTATAACATGTGTAGGATCCGGTAAATATTTTCGTAGCATAGACACATAAAAAACTAGATGGACATTACCCAATTCAAGAGCTAAAGCCAAATGATAAGCTACTTGACTAATTCTATTAAGAATTTCAAATGGTCCTATATACCGAGGGTTTAACTTCCCTTTCTTCCCAAATCTCACTACTCCTTTCATAGGAGATATTTTTAGAAAAACATGTTCACCTATGGCAAATTCTAATGGTTGACGTCTATTATCAACATAGGCCTTCTGTCTACTCTGAGCTGCTAATAACCTTTCTTTAATTAATTTTACTTTGACCAATGCATCATGTACCATATCAGGCCCTAAAACCTTTGCTTCGCCCATCTCAAACCATCTGATCGGGGAACGGCAACCCCTACCATATAATGCCTCAAAAGGAGCCATTTGTATACTGACTTGATAACTATTGTTATAAGCAAATTCAGCTACAGGCAGAAATCTTTCCCAACTACCCTGAAAATCTAAAATACAAGCCCGAAGCATGTCTTCCAATATTTGAATGGTTCACTCAAATTGCCCATCTATTTGAGGATGAAATGCAGTACTAAAATTCAACTTCATGCCCAAAGCTTCTTGGAAAGCTCTCAAAAAACGAGCTGTGAATTGTGGTTCTCGATCAGAAATAATTGATATTGGCACTCCATGAAGCCTCACTATTTCATTCAAATATAATCATACATACTGAGCTACATTGTATGTGATTTTCACTGGTAGGAAATGTGCCGACTTAATCAACCTATCAATGATCACCCATATTGAATCAAACTCTTTTGGTGTTCTTGGTAACCTCGTAACAAAATCCATAGTTATTCTTTCCCATTTCCATTCGGGTATCTCTATCTGCTGATGTAATCCTACAGGCCTTTGATGTTCTACTTTCATCTGTTGACAAGTTAAACATCGAGACACGTAATCCACTATGTCTTTCTTCATATCTTCCCACCAATAAATTTCTTTTAGATCCTTGTACATTTTATTTATTTCAGGATGAATCGTATACGTGGATCTATGTGCTTCCTCTAAAATTTCTTTCTTAAGTTATTCTTTATCAGGTACACATATTTGCTTGCCCAATCTTAGAATCCCTTCAGAGTATACAGTAAATTCAACCTCACCACCATTATTCACCCCTTCAATTTTCTTGCACAAATAGGCATCCTCTTTATGTGCATTTTCACCTACTTAATCAGGGGTGATTGAAACTGCATATGAGCTAACAATATTACAGGTTCCTTTACTTCCATTACTACTCCATCACTTTCCAGCTTATGCATCTCTTTAACCAACTGCCTTCTTACCATTGTGATATGAGCCAAACTACTCATAGACTTCCTGCTTAATGCATCAGCCACAACATTGGCCTTACCTGGATGGTATAGTATTGTGCAGTCATAATCTTTAAGTAATTCCATCCATCGTCTTTGTCTTAAATTAAGATCTTTTATTGGAAAATATATTTAAGACTTTTATGATCTGTATAAATTTTGCATGTCTCACTATACAGATAATGCCTCCAAATTTTAAGGGCAAAAACTACTGTTTCCATTTCCAAATCATGAGTCGGATAGTTTTGTTCATGTAGTTTAAGCTGTCTAGATGCATATGCAATGACTCAACCATTTTGCATCAACACACATCCTAATCCAATTCTCGATGCATCACAATATATCGTGTATCCTCTAGTACCTGAAGGAATAGCCAATACTAGCGCCGTAGTCAAACATTCTTTGAGTTTCTGAAAACTTCTTTCACATTCATCTGACTAGTCAAACTTTATTCCTTTTCTTGTCAACCTTATCAAAGGAGCAATTATCTTTGAAAAATCTTTAACGAATCTGCGATAATAGCTTGCTAAACCCAGAAAACTATGAATCTCTATAACTGTTGTAGGGCGTGGTCATTTCTGTACCGCTTCTATCTTTTTAGGATCAACTTGAATACCATCTTTAGTAACCACATGCCCTAGGAAGGTAACAGTACTAAGCCAAAATTCACATTTTGAAAACTTGGCATACAACTCGTGTTCTCTTAAGGTTTGTAATGCTATTCTTAAATGTCGCTTATACTCCTCTGAACTCTTTGACTATACCAAGATATCATCTATGAATACAATGACGAATTGTTCTAAAAAAAGTTTAAATACTCTATTCATCAAATCCATGAATGCAGCTAGAGTATTTGTTAGACCAAATGGCATTACTAAGAACTCATAATGCCCATATCGAGTTCTAAAAACAGTTTTCGGAATATCCTCATTCTTTATCCTCAATTGATGATACCCAGATCTCAAATCAATTTTTCAAAGACATTGGGCACCTTGTAGCTGGTCAAATAGATCATCTATACGAGGTAATGGATACTTATTACGTACTGTCACCTTATTCAGTTGTTTGTAATTAATACACAACCGTAACAATCCATCTTTCTTTTTAACAAATAAAATCGGAGCACCCCAAGGAGAAGTACTAGGGCGTATAAATCCCTTGTCTAACAAGTCTTGTAACTGAATTTTTAACTCCTTGAGATCAATCGGTGCCATTCTATATGGGGGTATAGACACTGGTTGAGTTCCAAGAAGTAAATCAATACTGAACTCAATTTTCCGTTCTGGGGCTAACCTTGGCAACTCATAAGGAAACACATCCAAAAATTCCCTAACCACTAGAACTTGCTCCACTTTGGTGTACTTCAAATCAACATCTTTGACTACTACTAAATACCCTTGGCATCCTTTTTCTAACAGCTTGTGAGCTGTTAAAGCTGAAATTAAATTACTAGACTCCTTACTATGATCTCCTTATATTAAGAAAGAAGATTCTCTAGGGACATTAAAATTAATCACCTTAAGGTGACAGTCTAGAATAGCATGACATGATGACAACCAATCCATTCCTAGTATCACATCAAAGTCTACCATATCTAGAACTATCATCTACAAGAGTATCCTTATCTTCTATCAAAATCTTGCATGATTTATACACATCATTTACTACTAGAAATTCTACCATTGGAGTAGCAACAATGAAAGAACGATGTAAACTAGCAGGATCTCTACCCAATTTCTTAGCAAAGCACGGTGATATATAAGAATGAGTAGAAATAGGATCGAACAGGACATATGCTTTATGGGAACATACTGATAATGTACCTGTCATAACTGCATTTGAAGCTTGAGCATCTTGTCGTGTCAAGGCAAAAATTCGAGCTTATCCTCGGCCTCAACTTCCTAATCCTCTACGAGTACCACCACTACTTGCTTGAATTAAAGTTGCTTTATTTGGTCGTGCTGGCACTGATGCAGGGGTTGAAGCTAGTTGTACCGATGCTTGACTAAAACTTCGTAGTTGCAGGCAATTCCTCATCAAATGACCCATTTGTCCACACTTAAAACATGCACCAGTTTCTTTGTGACACTGTCTAGTATGAGGCTTGCCACAAATAGGACATGGTGGAATTGATCTCGAATCTTGTTGGCTAACAGGTCTCATATCTCTTTGATTCATTCTCTGCTTGTTGATATTCACTGATGTATGGTTAGAACTACCAGTTCCTGTGTGAGTGAAGCACTGTGGATTTTGAAATTTTGATCCTCTGACATTAGGATTATAACTTGTCTGAACATTACTATCTTGCTCTCTTTTTCTTCTCTTTAGACCTTCTATGTCTGATTGCTCTCGTGTTTTCATTATTCTAGTACAGTCTATAGTTGCTGAATAAGTTGAAAAATGATTCATCTGAGGACCCACTGATTTAAACGATGGGCGTATCAATCCCAAAACAAACCTCTTAATCCTATCCTTTTCAGTAGCAACCAAATATAGTGCATATATGGACAACTGGGTAAAACAGATGTCATATTTAGAAACTGTCATGTTCAGTGTCTGTCTTAATTCTTTAAATTCTCTGGCCCTCTTGTCTCTTTCACTCATTGGCAGGAAGTGATTCATAAATGCTTCCTTAAATTTGTCCCACTCTATTGGTGGTAAAATAACTTTCCGTCCTTATACAAGTGTCTCAAACCAAACTTGGGCCACATCAGATAGTTGGAAAGACACCAGTTCAACAGATCTTCTACTAGAGTACCCTCAAAGTTCTTAGCACTCGTTCTACAGCATCAATAAATATCTGTGGGTCTTCCTGAACATCTGACCCAAAAAAAGTTAGAGGTTTCAACATAAGGAATTACGGTAATGACAACTCAATCCTTATAAGCTTATCCTTTTGCTCAGCTGTTCTTCCTAATTCTTGTGTTTCAGGAGCATTTTCCAGTGGCTGGCCTTCCCTTCTGCCCTGTTCCACTATAATTTCAGCCAATGTCTCTAGACTCTTATGTATACCAGTAATCATATTAGCTGTTCTATCATGTGGCTCCTGAGGGGGTTTTACTCTTTCCTCAGGAAATCTATCAGATACATGGGCTGGGTCATCTTGTCTTGGGGTTCTTATACCTCGTGCACGCCCTTGACCTCTACTTTTTTCTCTAGGTCGACCTCTACCACGGCCTCTTTGTACTAGAATTGTAGATTGTGCAGACTCTTCTGTAGAAGGTGTACGATATACAGCTTCTCTAGTAACCGCTCTAGTTCTTGGCGGCATCATCGACTATACAGAACAAAACACCTTTTGAGATACCATGATATTTAATAAAACCTTACACTAGGAACTTAAGCAAACTTGGAATAGAAAGGAAGTTAATATCCTATAGAATCCCTCAACAGCACCTGAAGTATAAATATGTCTTACTCATATCCATACTAAAGGTCCTACTAAAGAATTCTTTACTCTGATAGCCACAGGGAAACATAATGCTCTGATACCAACTTGTCACGTCCTAATTTTAATGAAACGTGAATTACACAATAACAGTAAACTTTACCCTTATATATTTGAATACGGCTTCACTACGTCATATTCAAAAAATATCATTCGTTATAAGTTTCTAGTATAGCTAATTATACATGTCAAAACTACACTTAACAATATTACAACGGAAGAAGAGATCCTGCCTGTGGCGTTTAGAGTATACTCTAAATTATAATGACATAACATTTAAACATTTTGAGCCTTGTAAACAACAAAGGCTCACCCAGATAATATAACACCTAGCTGATCACATATCTGCAGGGCCAACCTCTGTATCTTTATCTGTAAAATGTGGAAATATCGTGTAGTGAGTTTGACAACTCAGTGAGCAAATAAAACCCCCTATGACTTCTCATATCAACATATAGATGTACTGATTAGTTAAAATTTATCATATCAGAAAATTACAGTTCAAAAGTGCATCCATATGGGACCTGCATTTTCAAATATTTTCAGTTCAAATTAGTTTAAATATCTGTATCCATATATAATACAATATGATCATTAATCAAACAATGTTATGCATTAAAAACATTTCTTATAAAAATGTTATGAGGACCCCATATTAGAACCACCATATTAGAGTTCACCTCTTCCTTACTTTGTTGGTGTAGGATTTGCCTATACTTAGCATCTCCGCCAAGGTTTGCCCTACCACCATTCAAGAGGACACGCGAATGGACTCTAATATGGGCTATTCCCCAAGCACAAAGCAAAGGAAGGCAAATCACATCTCATATGGCATCTTGCCCAAATAAAAGGCATCCCGCTCTCCATTACATAACATATCCCGTGTGTTAGCCCTCACACGAGGCTAGCACTACCCCCTGCTAGCTGGGTTATCAAGGTGCACTAGGGCTAACATCACCTGCTATTAGCAGACAGTGTTTCTAATAGGGTTTGTCACATATGTAAGCTCTTTTTCAAGGAAATCATATAACTATATAGATCAATGCCATATGCATAAGTATTTATTTCACCATTCAATTAAAATTATATGAGAAATCATCTACACCATGGTTTCAGAAAACTAGTTTCAAAGCTATACTCTTCTTGAACTATATTTCAAATTGTAGACAATTTCAGATAAATCCAATGCATCTTAGAAACATATAAAAGTATAAATATCTCATAAAAATAATCATATACATGTTCAAAGATCAAGAAGAGTATAGGGCAATTCATAGGAATAATTATCTACTCACAAAATTAGGGTTCCAAGTTGAACAATCCCCAAAATCTATGTTTCCTGTTTGAATTTGGCAAAATAGACCACAAAATTGAGTCCAGATGGTCCAAAAACCTTGAAAATGACTCTAAATTTACGAAATTGGGCTTCCGATAGCTTAGTTCACGATATACAAAAGTTTTCAGGTGGTAGCCAAATTTCATATCCTATGGTTTTTCCACCTTCTGAACCCATCTATGGTGTCAAATTTCCAATTTAAGGACTCTAAGTGGGAGATTTAGAACTTACCTTCCTAAGGTTTCTCCTCTACTTTTCGATAAATTTCCAACCAAATTTTCAGAAACCAATAAGATAAAATTGTAGTCCTCATCGTTCTAAATCCGTAAGTGATGATGGTGTTAAAATTCGAGGTCCAAAAGTGTTAGAAATCTAGAGAGAAGTTTTAGGGTTATTTTAAAGAGAGAAATAGAGAGAGATGTGCTGCAAAAATTTCATGTTTTCTACTTCAGATTTCCCTAATAATATCTGAGGGACCTATTAGCAAAATCTCAATTGTTGAGGGATGTCCTTGCAATTTTTGTTATTTACATTTTGACCCCTAAACTTTTAAAAAAATTCATTTTGGCCCAAAACTTAAATTCTCATATTAGCTTCACAATTTCTCAAACAATATGATAAATAAATATATTTCCAATGGTACTTATCTCCATTTCCCATAATCCTCATTTTCATTCAAAATTTTCATTTATTTAGGTTTTTTCTTTTTTTTCTTTTTTTAGGTTATTATATTTTTTGCTTGGTATCGTTTCTGATTCATGCATTTTCATCAATGGACATGTAATCTAATTCCTCGCCTGCCAATTTTTATGCATGCACATCGTACTCTCAATTACTTGGTGTTTACACAATACTTAGTTAACCTCATGGACTAAAGAGATGAAACTGCAAAGGGCCATTTTAAATTACAAACTGAATGCCTGCAGGCTAGCCAAGACCTTGAACATGCTCTGTTTTCTGTGTTTTCACAACCCTTTATTACTAATGTATTTTCAGCGAAGCTCCCTACTCCCTTTGTACACTCCCTGTCCCTACTTACTTGGATACTATATATCTTGTGCATTTCACTAATAATATAAATATACACACAACACTTTTATATGTTCCTGCACAATGCACCATAAATCATCTACTGGGCCTAGTGGCTAAAAGAGAAACCTCTAATGTAATATCATTTGTCAAATGGTCAAGCAATACGATGGTTGAGAGCAAATTCAAAAGTGAGATCAAGCAATGCCTTTGTCTCATAAACACAAGCAAGACCCTTTTTTTTTGTACTTTCGTAGCCCAATGAGAATGCCTCATTTTGCCTTGTCTCTCACCCACTTGTTTATAGGATTACAAAAACCAAATAATAGGGGTACCTTATGTTCACATCATGTTCTTAATCATATTATATTTATGGGTCTCATGCATTGGTTAAGTCAAGATTTGAGCTAAAGTCAATGAGTTGTGTAAACACTATACTTTGAAATTGTGCAGTGTAGTATGGAACTGGGTAAAGAGGGGTTGGGTTGTCTAACTTTAATGGCACCTGCATGCATTTGGTTTCAAGTTTTCAAGATACACTTTTTCATTACGAGCATCATTCATTCATATTCTCATTTTGTAATTTTTTATTCTAGAGTTGAAAATTAAAGTCACTTGAGTTTGAACATTATAATCACATCTAATGCAAAGTAGAGACTATTCATAGCTTTAAAAGGAGAGATTAATTAAACAAAAATTTATGTTTTCAAGTTGTGATAATAGAAAAACAAAAGCAAGTTGACAGCATGCCATTTAATCTTATTTCAAATGACTTAGTTGTTGCCTAACATGTTCATTCCCGTCGCTCAGTGCTTGACATAGTGTTTGTTTATGTTTCATTAAATTACTCCAAATGGAAAACTTTTTTACTTTGACTATGGGGTTAGTTTGTGTATGACCCCCAATTGAAATATGTAAATTTTTTTGGACAAATAAAAAATTACTATTGAGAGAATACATTAGGCACAATGCTAGAAATAGATCAAAAGACAAAGGCATATGAAGCATGTCTAACTAACTTAATCGTAAAGATTTTGAATATACAAAACAAATTAGTAGGTTTTATAATCAGATATTACAAAGACAGCACACCTCACAAACACTAGTTTACCAAATATTACATATCAAAATATCAAATACACAATAATACAACATCAAAAAAATAAAATAAAAAATTGAGATACTTTTTTAGAGAGGCAACACACCTCCCAACCCTATCTGAAAGTTAGTTTCCTTCAGTTTTCGTTCTACAAATAGTCTATTTGACTTTCTTCTACTCGGATCTGAATGCAGAGTTGTAGATCTAACCTCAAAGTTGTTGATCTGAACAAAAGAAATGCAAAATCTTGAAGCTTCACCACCTCTTGTAAAAAAGAGGAAAACTCTTCCATGTAAGAAGTAAGAAAAACTCTTCTAATAAGAAAAACAAGTTTCTCCAAAGAAAGAAAATTACAAAGACAAAAGAAAAGAAGAAAAAATTGTCCTCTTTCAAGCTTCTCTCTATCTCCCTCCTCACAACACACCCTTTCCTTTATTTTATTTTATTTTTGGATTGGCAACGCACCCTTTCTAACCCCTATTAATTGAAATATGTAAAGGGAAGCAGTGATTTCTAGCATAATGTTGGCCCTGATTTCTTTTTTTTTTCGGACAAGTGGTAAAAACTACATTCATAAATGATGATTAGACACTGAGGCCAGCCAACAGAAGACAAAGTGCATGATAAACAAGTCCTGCAACTTCTAAATATATAAAAGAAACCAAGTGTTATGACTAGAAAATAAAGAGGCAACACACTTCTCAAATCATAATCTATTAAATAATACATTTCAGTAATTCAAATACACAGCTAATACAACATCAAAAAGAAGAAGAAAAAGAGGCGTATCATTGGAGAGGCAATACACCTCTCAACCTTCTTTGAAGATTAACTCTCTTCAAATTTTGTAACATCCCAAAATTTTAAAATGCCATGCTTTAATAATTATGTTTTATGAGAAATATCTATGTTTTTTTTCTTAAAGATAAAAAGTGTTTCATTCACATGATTATGGTTTGTTTTACTATATATCTATATTTTAATTATATTATAGAGTAATAATTGTATTGTTTTAAAATGTAATTGAGAGCATATTAGAGATAAAATTATATTTGAACTTTTGGGATATTTTTCTATGAGTTATAGTAGAAATAATGCATGTGAAATTTCCAAAAAAAGTTATTCAAAAAAAAATCTGGTTTACTAGAATTACTAATTTTTACCCCTTTTGTTGCACTAAAATTCCAAGAATGCCCTTAAAAAATCTGGTTTATGTAGAAAATGGCAAAACTACCCTTGGGTGCTCATTTTCTCCTGGCCACGTAAGCTTCTCCTTAAGCTTTTGCATTTTCTTTTTCTTTTTCTCCCTTCTTCCTCCATGCATATTTTTCCCTTCTCTCTCCCTTCTTGCACACTCCATTTCTAGCCCCAAACCTTCTGCTCTTCCATCTCCTACCTTCAATCCTCAACAACCAAGTGTCAAAGTACCTTAATCAAATAACATATGTGAAGATTGGAGGAATTATGGCAGCAAAATCACATGAAAATAGTAGAAAAAAGAAGCTACAATAACCTGCACCCAACTTAGGTAAATTTAAAAAATCTTGTGATTCTTGGTGTTTTCTTGAAATACTAGGTTATGAGTTTTGTTAAGGACATAGTGTAGTATATGTATGACAAATTTCATGGCAAGATAACATGATTTGGTGCCTAAATCATGAAAAATGTTCTTCAATGAATAGTGTATGAACAATACCCCCGAAGTGGTTAATTATGCAATCCGAAATTATCAAGTTGAAGAACATGTTTTGGGGGTGTTGGTGACTAATTTTTCTAGGAGAAAAAGCTATGTTAGATAAACTTCAAATTGGTGAGTAAATGAAAAAATTATAATGTAATAACCGTAAAATTTAACGAAAAGTTCAATTAAAGAAATTTTGGAATAAAAGAGATAATTTTGAAAATGGGGATAAAAATCGTAGAAAATATGTATAATTACTATATGAGTTAAAGAAGTACAAAGAAAATATGATAATTTATATTTTGGGGCATAATTTTTATTTTTAAATGATAGTATTTTGCTATAAACAAATATATTTTTATTTATTTAAAAATGATTATGTCTTGCTAAAAGTAAATAGACTTTTAATTAAAATAATTATTTTTTTGCTTAAAATAATTATATTGGCCTCTAATAAATTTTTGTATTTTTAGAAATATTCTTTCTTTTATTATGTATAAAGGTATTTATTTTGTGATTTTTTTGTTGAGATTTTTATCAAGAAAAATCATGATTTAAGAGTTTAACTAAAGGTTTATGAGAAGGGAAATTTTTAGAAATTTTTGGGATATTTTAGGATGAAAAACGAAATTTATATGAATATATATATAAAAAAGAAAATCTTATTATTAAATTATTAAATTATTATTATTATAAATAAATAAAAGGGGAAGGGGGAGATAAGGAGACGGACGCTACCAGAATTTCAAAAAAACTGAAGAATGAATAGTGAGTGTGAATAGTAAATTTTAATTTTCTTTCTAGATTTGAAGTACCTATTGACTTCCGATCTCAAAACTGAGGGTACCACTGGATTCAGGATGGAGAATACTACGGTTTTGACCAATTAATTTTTCAAATCAACTGTTGAATCGTCGTAGATCTGAAGTAGAAAATCTCAATAAAAGGTAAACTCTGAAACTCTTACTTAGAGACCTCTAATTGAAAATCTGACATCGTAGATAAATTCAGAAGCTAGATAAACCTTAGGATATGAATATTTTTTGCCATCTGACAGCTTTTTGTTTGTCGTGAATAGTCCTCTTTCGAGCTCTCGGAGTTATTTTCTAGGAGCCCTTACCTTGTGAGTAGATGATTCTTCCTATGACTTTTATTTACTCTTCTTGAACTTTAAAGTGATAAATGAGTATGTTTACAAAATATTTATACGTTGATATGTTCTTGAAATGGTTTTGAATATCTGAAACGGTTGCAATATTATGTCTAGTTCAAGAAGAGTATGAATTTTGAAATGAAATTTTGAAATACATTGAACATGTGATTTTTACATGTATTTTTTATTATATGGAAAATGAAATATGTTATGCACATGATATTGATTTATACAGTGATATGTTTGCCTCTGATATGGGCATGTATACGTGATTCTCCTGATTGGGAAGTTTTGACAGAGCAATATACTGAGACTGAAAGTCTGTATTATATTGAAAATTGTATACTAGATTATATGGCATATGTGCATATGATATTTTCTGTAGAGGAATCCTATTGAAAACACTGTCTACTAACAGCAGGTGATGTTAGCTTTGGTGCACACCTTGATTGCCTCAGTTAGCAGGGGGTGGTGCTAGCCTCGTGTGAGGGCCAACACACGGGAGATGATATGTGAAGGAAAGCGGAATGCCTCCTATATGGGCGAGATGCCAATTATATGAGATGTGATTTGCCTTCCCTTGCTGTGTGCTTGGGACATTCCTATATAGAGTCCCTTCACATGTCATCTTGAATGGTAGTAGGGCAAACCTCAGCAGGATGCTGAGTTTAAGTAAATCATATACCACCAAAGTACGGAAGGAGTTAAACTCTGATATGGTGGTTCTTATATAGGATCCTCCTAAGATTTTTATAAGAAATGTTTTAAATGCATATCACCGTTTGATTATTGATTATATTGTATCATATTTGGATATAGATATTTGAATTGATTTAAACTGAGAATATTTGAAAATGCGAATCCCATATGGATGTACTTCTGAACTATAAATTTTGATATAATAAATTTTAACTAATGAGTACATTCATTTGTTGATCTGAGAGGTCATAGGAGGTATTATCTGCTCACTAAATTGTAAAACTCACTACACGTGGTTGATATATTTTTCAGATAAAGACCCAGAGTTTGGTCCTGCGGCTTCTTGATCGACTAGGTGTCGTACTTCTGTTGTGAGCCTAAATTGTTTCTTGGCTCTCAGTGTTTAAAATTGTAATATAATTGTACTCTAGAGTTGCTCTGAACGCCACAGGCAGGATCTCTTTTTTGCTGTTACTTTGATGTTTATGGGTTTGATTTGTATATGGTATATGTATATGTTTCCTTGATAAAGGATTGGAATATTCATGTTTATGGAAAATATATGTTCATGGTATACGTGTTTCACATGCCCTAAAATTAGGGGTGTGACATATAACATGAGGATGAATTATAAATTTTCCTTTAAAATTTATATTATGTATTGTTGATATGTAACTTAAATTATTGATTAATTCTTTTCATTTAAATTTGTGGATTTGATGGTATATAGATTTAAGTGGGTGAAGCCAAGTATATATGACTATGTGATAAATTGTTTTAGAGGGTGTTAGGAAAAATGTTATGAAAGGAGGAATTGAGATATGTGGGACTTATATGAGCATAGGCACGATAAGACAAGAGAATTGGTGATCATAATTTATTGAAATTGGTTGATAGTGGAATTTTGGTAGTGCTTGGGCATGAAATTTCTTACGATAATTAGTGATTTTAGCTACCGAAAGTATATCGAAAGGTTTATTTAAAAAGAATCGCTTGAGAAACTTTTTATGATAGTTTGAAAATGTACTAGAAGAATCAATGGTGCTAGAACTCCTTGAGGATGGAATATGGAAAGTAGAGTTTAAATGAATTAATTTGGCCTACCAAAGTAGGAGTGTGGAGAGCATTTTAAAATAACGTCCAAACAGAGCATAAGTGATCTAGGTATATGTACTAATGGGTTAAGACATACTAAGATGAAGTCCTTTATGTAAAATTTGGGATAGTTCAAGATTAGAAATTTTATGTGTGTACATTTGTTATGAAACCCTTTAAGGTGCTAGGATTGGTAAAGTGAAATTGAAGAGGATAGAATTTTATGTTGCTATATTGGAAGCATAAGAAAGATTTGAGTTCAATGGTGAGGATAGTGTAGCCTTAGAATAACGTTATAGAATCATCATGTCGAAATAAGTTAAAGTTGTTAGGTAAGTGTTAGTGACACATGGGAACTTAAAATGCTTAAGGGATGCTAGACTTAGATGATGAGATGTATGGTTTGAACTTGACATGTAAGATTTTAGAATGACTTAATATAAGTTTGGAATAAGAAAAGTTGGTTACCCTATATGGATGTGTATATATTATTTTATGTGTATGGTTCCTAATTATATCGTCTTATGGATATAAATATGCGAATTTGAGGATAGTTCAAATATTAGTGAAGATGATCCATAATGGTTTGAGAATTTATTAGAATAGGTTATATATGTATAATGTATTGGTTATATTTTATCCCAAGGGAGTAAAATGTTATAACCAAAAAAATTTAATATGATGATCTTTCGTAACGTATGATGCTTATACTATGAACACATATAAGTTTGTGAATATTTATGTATGATGGCATCTCAAATAATATTTAATGGTGGCAACCCTAATGGATATTGAAATAATATATAATGATACAAGATTATAAGGTTATATGTAATGAAATGAGGTATAACTATCAAATTGAAATTTCTTTATTCAAGTAAGCACATGGATATGTATATGTACACTTTAAAACTATAAATGAGTCGAAATAAAATGAATGAATGAAAATGATATGACAAAATGTGATGATTATTGAATTTGATATTCAGTGATAGTAAAGTATCTACCGTGGATATAATAATTATGATGATGTGATCACAATAGGTTATCACTAGATACTGAGTAAAATGATACTTTATTTTTTTTAAAAATCTGGAAACAATGAAATAAATAAATAAAACTAATAATAATTACATTGGATTCCTTTTCGGAAACACTGTCAGCTAGCGGCAAAGATGGCTAGCCTTGGTGCATCTTGTGACCCTAACTAGCAAGGGAGATGCTAGCCCCTTGCGTGAAAGGACACATGAGAATTGAATTGTGAATAAGTATGGAGTTTAGGTATGTCTTCTCTAATAGCCAGTGGTATTTAGCCTAGTTATCTATGATGAGAATGTAGTGATTTATCCATCCTATTGCTGTGTGCTTAGGTAGTCATCATATGGAAAAGTTAGGGAGTTGAGGGGAGCTCCTCCCAACCTTATGATATGAATAACAAGAATATGGTGATTTTACTTGTCCTATTGCTATGTTCTAGGGATAAGACATGTATGTGGTGATTTACCCACTCTTACTGTGTGCTTGGATAAAATAGTGATTTTCCCTTACCAGACTGTGTGCTTGGGTATGTTGAATAGTTATGGATTGGAATCCTTCAAACTAAATAAAATATGCTAAAAATAATAATACTTAAAATATGCAACTAAAAGATATTAATAAAAGAATAAGTCTTATTAATATATAATAAATTAATATAATTATTTTGCTTTAATTATACTATTGAATATATATAGCTTGAGTATTAAATACATATCTATATGTACACAAATAACATAGGATATTTTTATATGGCGTAGGAGCATAATAATATAGTGGTATAATTTTAATAAAGATGATAAAGTAGATATATCCCATTTGTTACAGCGTGTGCAAAGATTTGCACATAAAAATGTTCAAGTGTCTACTTAAAAGAGGAACAATAAAGGAAAGTGACTGATAAAAGTCAAGGAGTCCCTTAGAGGCCTATATTTATATGATGATGAAATTAGATAAGGAAAAGTATGAGAATGGTTAAACTAGGTAAATGAATGAATTAATAATCTTCAATAATATCGAATAAGTTTTAAAATAAAGATACTATTCATTACATATTTCTAATGAGAATAAATAAACAAAACTAGTAAGAATACTTCAAAATATTCATAACTTAAACAACAAAAACTAAATCATAACCTAATATGTAAGATAATTTTTCTACATGTTATAATTGTGTTATTTACTCATTGAGTCGCAAGACTCACCCCATTCTTTTAAATGTTTTCAGATAAGGTTAAAATTGAAGGTATGCGCCGAAGCAGTAAAATTTCCGAGGTGAGCCCAAATTTGTCCTGATAGGCTTAGTTTTTTGTTGTCTTATGTATTAGTACTCTAGAGTTGCGCCACATTACCACAGGAAAGATCCCTATTTCCAATGCGTGAAAAGAAAAGATAAAACCTATGTAAAGCAAGAAATGAAAAATAAATTGGCATCGCTTAATGAAGCTAGATCTTTACTTATGTTTTATATGTGCTTAAAGTTTTAAAGAGCAATTATGTGATCATATACTAAATTAGAATGATTATTGAATTTTAGATTCAGAATGCGATAGTGAGGCTTACGGAGTGGGGAGAAATCATCATTTCATGCCGGTCTCGTGTTCGGATAACATTCGGGTCATGACAAATTTCTTCTACTCCGTTACAAATCTAGTGTTGTAGATCTTATTTTCTTCTACTCAGATTTGATTCCAATGTGATAGATCTGAGCTCAATGATGTAAATATATACAAGAGAGATGCATAATTTTGAAACTCTAAAATCTCTTCTACAAAGAGGAAGAATCTTCCCTAAAGGAAATAAAAAAAATATCATAAAGAGAGAAAAATATTTTCTATAGAAAGAAAATATAATATAAAAAAAATTTGGTTAAGAAGGTAAATGATATGTGAAGAGAAGGAGGGGTGGGGATCTCCATCCCCTCCCACAGAGCTTTGTGACATTGTTTCTGCTTGAATTCACTCATTGCAAATGTTTGGAATTGACTGTGGACAAATAACTGATCACTTTTGTTGGGTATCCAAATTATGTAGGCCTTGATAAGATATCTATCCCTCAACTATTGGGTTTTATGGAAGAACTTGGATATGCAAATGAATTGGGCTCTGTTGTTCAAAGTGCCCTTATTTGAGTTGGGTTTCTTAGTTCAGCTTTAGAATGAACTCTAAGGCATTGGCATCTTTAAGTTCATTATACTTTTTTACAACTAATTGATTAAAATTTTACTCTTAATTCTTGGTTTAGTTGATGTAGCTTTGGCTAAAAATACACTATTTTTAGGCAAATTTTACTTTTTGGGATAATGATTTGGAGGAGGTTTCTAGAAGGAGAGAGGCGCTCTCTTCTTAGAATTCATTCAAAGTTCGTTTTTTAAATATGAGCTAAGGCAATACTTTATTTACTCATACTCCCCCACCAATAAATGGATCAGGATCCTCTATTGTGTCAAGAAATACAGCACGCAATGTTATGGTCCAAAATGCATTGTTTCACTAAAATTGTGTGTTTTGCATCACAACACAATAGGCGCCTGATAAAAATAATAAGTTGCCTAGTTGGGAACCAGGCCATTGGTTCAAGGGATGCTTCACTCCAGAAGCAGCCAATCGACTAGCATTCTAACCAGTTGACTAACGGTAGCAAAAGAAGTAACCAGGTGCTCGACCAAGAGCCTGGTTGCTTCTGTAACCATGATTAGTTGACTACCTCTTTGGCCAGTCCATTATTTTCCATCCAAAAGCTATGTAATATTTTTAGCCAAAACTTGCTCATTTTCTAAATGCAGCCCAAGAACTCCTCATAATCATCTTTAAACCAAAATGATATTGAATATATGATTTATCTCTAGTTTGTCAATCCATAATTTATCCCCATATTTTCTAAAAAAATTTACGATGTGTCGACATTATTTATTCACTTTTCATGTTTCCCGCTATCTCAACCAAAATGTAGCTTTCTATGAAAACATATATTTTGGTAACATAACATAAAAGCATAAAGCACAGCAAAGCAAGAAAGCTATATGGAGTTAATGAACAAAGAAGTGATAGACCATCAGGCAATGGAGTTGAATAAAGTAGAGGGAAAAATAGTGGTGCTTAATGAAGCGGAAGTAGACCAAGTGGAAATGGAAATGCTGAACAAACCGGTAGCAGAGCAAAGGAAAATAGAGTTGCTAAATGACTCGGTAGCAGTAGCTAGCAGAGCAGCACTTGAAGATAGACCGTTCTATAGGGTGTGATTTAAAGCCGAAGCTGGGTATGGATTTTGATAGCATAGAAGCTACATGGAATTTTTAGGTAGACTACGGTGGAAAAATAGGATTTGGAGTTAGAAAACATTACTTCAATTATAATAAGAAAGACGAAAACATAACTTCATACAAATTTGTCTATTGTAAATAGAGGTCTTAGAAGGCTGATAAAAGGGATTTTTTTATTATAAATGCTTGACTTGAGATAAGAACAAAATTTAAAGCAAGAATGGGAGTGACTCTTAAGAATGATAGATATAAAATCAATGATTTAGTTAAGGAACATAATCATCTGTTACATCTTCCTGAAACAATACATGTGTTGGCTTCACAACATAAACTATCCGAAGTTCAGGGCCATAAAATTGAGTTGACTAAGGATTTTGGGCTTCAACAAAAGGCATATTTCGATCTAATGAGTAGGCAAGTTGGAGGAAAAGCTTATCTTGACTATACTCTATTGGATGCAAAATATCATGTTCGATCTAGAAGGCAAAGAAGCATGGATTTTGGTGAAGATGGTTGTCTACTATAGTATTTCCAACATCAATTATTGAAAAATCCATCATTTTTTCTTACTTATCAAATGGATATGGAAGAATAGATAACTAATGTCTTTTGGACAAATGCAAAAAATGTTGATTGACTAGAGTTATTTTGGTGATTTAGTTTCTTTAGACACAACATACAACAACAACAAAGCACACCGACCACTTGCTTTGTTCTATAGATTCAATCTTTTGAGAGGAGTGGTAGTTTTTGGAGTGGCTTTGATGTATAATGAAATAGCAAAATCATTTAAATGGCTCCTTGAAACTTTTTTTGAGGAACACAAACAAAAAAAACTATCACTATTTTTACCAATTAAGACCAAGTGATGTCAAAAGCATTGTATGAAGTGATGCCAGGAACTTTCGATGGATTATACACATGGAGTTTTATACAAAATGTCATCAAATACCTCAACAACTTGATGAAGGATGACTCTTATATCTTGATGGATATAAAGAAGTTCATGTATGAATATGATGATGAAATATAATTTGATGTGGCATTGATCAACTTATTGTCAAAATATGGTGTTGAGGAGGACACATGGCTCAGATATTTATATAAGATAAAAGAGAAGTGGGAAGCTTGTTATACAAAAAAATCTTTCACATTTAGTATGCAAAGTACACAACTTAGTGAAAGGTTAAATTCAAACTTTAAGAGTTGTATGAAACCAGAGTTATATATCATTCAGTTCTTCAAAAACTTTAAGAGAGTTTTGGAAGATAAGTGCTATAATGAGTTGAAGTATGAATTTGAATCACGTTATAAAATACCTAGATTAAAAATGGAAAATTCACCTATGCTACAACAGTTTACTCATATTTATACCGCTACTGTATTTAACTTGTTCCCAAAGGAGTTCAATCTATATACAGTTGCATACATAAAACAAAGAAATGAAAGTCAAGCATTGTATGAATATGTTGTTGTAATGGTTAATCAAGAAGTTGATTACAGAGTTCTGTTCGATCCTGTCAACATGTCCATTTCTTGTAGTTACAGAAAGTTTGAAACTTCTAGTATATTGTGCTGCCATGTTTTGAAGGTGTTTGATGTGCAAGATGTTAAAACACTTCCCACTCAATACATACTAAAGAGGTGGACAAAAGAAGTAAGGAGCAGTGTGGTTCATGACATAAAACAAAATGAAATTGATGAAGATCCTAGGCTTCGGAACACGCAACGGTATAGACAACGCTGTCCCAAATTGATAAGATTGGAAACTGAAGTGTCTAATGATATAGAAGCCTTTTTAATGATATGTAAAGCCATCAATGATCTTAACAAGCAAGTGATGCAGGTTCGTTTAAAACAAAAGAGCCTAGATTAGGCTACCACAGCACCTATCACTGAATGTGTAATATAGGCGAAATGATTGGAAAAAAATGGCATAAAGAGTAAAAGGCACTTGAAGAGTTGGGCTGAGGTTCAGTCTAAGAGAAAAAGAAGGGTGTTGACATCAAATGAATCACAGGTAAGTGAAATTACACATTTTAATGTGTTCTTGATTTTTCATTTGTTGAAGAATTACTAATTTCTCATTATCCTTACAGGACTATAGGTTGCACAATGTAACATAATAAGGAATATCCTCATTCACACCTCCAACACTTTCTACACGCACTCAACCGCAAGAAAGTGATTTCATTTTTACTAGATTGTTAGCAATAAAAGCTTTTCTTATGTTTAAATAAATTATAAGAAATATGATTATTTTTTAATTAGATGTCCTGATGATGATTATTGCTTCTTTTTTATGTAGGCGCCACTTGATCACTCAATCGAGTCGCTTGATGCAAAGGAGTTCTCTGGAACTTTATAAATTATATTGTGCTTTTTTTGTGGATTGAAAGTGGGCCTTTTGTAAATACTAGAATGAAAATGCATATTTTATTCATACTCCTTATGTAAAAGTGAAAAAAAAAACTTGTAATGCAATCACAACTTTGTAAAAGTGGCTATGAAATTCACAATTTTCTTGCAATTTATCTATTCATTGTATTCAAGAGTATATTACTTCAATACACAAGTCAACATAGCTAAAACTCCCCATTGTCAACAACAAAAAAGGGAAGCAATACAAAATTACCAATATTACACAAAATCGAAACAAAGAAAATGAAATAAAAAAATAAACTGTCTAGATTAGATGGCCCTAGTCTTGTTCTTCATCCCTTGCCTCTTGACATGGTTCCACATGCACTGTGTGTCCATGTTGTGCTTCTTCAAACATACGCAATCTCATGGAAAAGTCAGCCATATTTTGTTCTATGCTTATAACTCAAGTGCTCAAATCAATTAGAGTGCAAGCCACATTTGTTAGCCTAGAATTTGTGGTCTCAAGCAAACCAACTATATGTTGCAGCATAATAGTGCCTAATATTCCTTGCTCTGTTGATTGTTCCTAATTCCCAGTGGCCTTATTCCTAGTGGCATGGACAAAATGATCATCCTTATTTTCTCTTTTCCAAACCCACATATTGTCTTCTTTTGTAAACCACATCCATTCATGTTATATTCATTGAAAGCTTTGGGAATAACCACTTGTCCATCTTTGGAATTGATGCCAAAAAAATTGCAGGAGTCTAGTGATAGCTAATGCATAAGGCAAGCCTTTTTTTTTACTTGTCTATAAGCTGTGATAATAAATTCTAGCATGCAATAAAGGTAATATATAACCCTACCCTATAACCAACAATATACCATCACCTGCTCTAAATCACTTATTTAAGTGTAATTCTCAGCCTTGGGAAGTAATATATGGTTGATCATATAGAAAATTACATTTGTATCCACACTCAAGTCTTTTGTGTAAATCTTAGTGTTGGTAGACACTTTTTCTCTTAAAATCCTGGACACAATAGCTCCTCTGTTATATAATAGGATTTCAAACATGGTTTCATCTAACCTACAAGTATCCCCATCAACCTCAGGCAACCCAACTACTCTAACAAAGAGATTCTTATTGAATGAAAAATTGACCCTTCTGACTTGTGAGGTAAACTATAATTCCTCCTTATTATAGGTAAGATTTGTAAAAAAAGGCTTTAATTACATATGGTGAATACATTGTATCAAAGATAAGGTACTATTCCATTGTTGTGTTTTTATTAGATGACTCAATTCTAATCTTTCCCTAGCTAAAAAATCTATATCAAGGTACTTACCGTGCACCATGGTTCGATCCATCAAAGTATTCTAGTACCTTTACTCTTGCTCAGCCGAGGTGAGTAGTGGTTGAGATGAACTAGATCCCCTTCTAGATGCCCCTTAGTCTCTTGAAATATGTCTTCTGAGCCATTTGCAGCAAAATATGGGAATATTTCAAAGAAACTAGACTGAGGAAACCTTACCTATAATTTTGGGAAATTTCTTGGATTCTCAACAAATCTAGGGATATTATGATGGATTTTGGATGGGGTTTTTTGTTATAGATGACAAACACTTAATCGGTGATTTTTGGCCAGAAATTGAAAATGGGAATGTGAGATTCGGAGATTCGAGAGAGAAGCTAAAGTTCTGGTGAAGAGAAATGATAAAAACTTTGGAAATTCTAGGTTTAAGAGAAAATACTAATCAACTGTAACTTCCATTTTGAAGTAAAATAGTCGACTAGCCTTCTCACCAGTTGACTAATGTCAATTACGGAAGAAACCAAGCCCTTGGCCAGTGCCTAGTTGCTTCTTTTGCTACCATTAGTCAACTAGTTAGAACTCTAGTCAACTGAGGATAAATCTAGAAGTGTCTGGTTGCTTCTGAATTTTGGCCAGGATTAAACCAGTCGACTGGTTCTCACTCTATAAGCAAACATGCCCTTGGCCAAGTGACTGGTAATTTTGGCCAAGTGCCTGTCGTACTGTGCTAGCCTTTTTTGGCTCTTGTTGTTGTGTTTCTTGTCACAATAGAGGATCCTGATTCCCCATAAACATGTATAATCCCAATAAAAACCCTTTTCTTTGTTTGTTGTACATGTTTTCCCCTTCTAAATACGTTATGGTTACTGTAGATCACAAGCAAATCTCCTCCAAAAGCAACTTTTAAAAAATTGAATAATGAAACGTGTATAGATATAGCTCACAATTAAGAATAATAAAAATCATATTTTGATTATGGTAACTTTTAATTTAATCTTTCATATATTAATTTCATGAACTTTATTTTTAACGTATCAAAGTACTTTCAATGTGACCATCCAATTAACATTCCATTCAAAATTTAATTTTAAAGTTAGATACATGTTGGCTTTGCAATTATTTGTCAGGTGAAGTTATTTAACTTTAAAATTAAATTTTGAATATAATATTAACAGTTATCTAACTTTGAAGTTAAATTTGCAATAGATTAATCAAAAAATAACATTGAAAATACTTTAATCTGTCAAGAAGATTTAAGAAACTATATTAAAAGTCACTCTATATATAACAAAATGTGGTTTTCCTCTAATAATAATAATAAAATTAATAGTAATATTAATAATGTGTTTAAATTACTAAAAAAAGTCTATGATTCAATTTATAATGCTGCTATCGAACATAAAAAAAATACTTATTAATTAAACTCAAATAATTTTATATTTGGAACAATGAAAAGTTGTAATTTTCTTTTTTAATTGCGTAAAGTAGCATATTAATTTCTACAAAGCATAGGAACTATTAATTTTCATCTTCTCTTTATCTTAATTTTTTGTCAAGTTCAAATAATTGTTACGGAAAGTTTGGCAACGGGGGAAAATGCCAAAGTTGAAATGATGGTAGTACTGTAAACAATCATTCGAGAAGTTCATGTAAAAATTTATATATAGTTCATGTAAAAATTTATAATTAAGTAATTGAAATTATTTGTATGTGTTGTATAAAAGTTTGTCAAGTTTATTTATAATTTATTATTTTAAATTGAGAGAAAGTAATATAAAAAATAGACCTAAAATATTTAGCTAGTGTTTTGTCCCGTGCCATACATGTTGTTATAAATAATATTTAAAATAATTATAATATTAATTAAATATTATTTAAATATATATAATATAATTGATATTGATTAAATGTTTGTGTAATATTGAAGTATCAAAATTTTTATTTTTCCATTTTCATTTTTGCTTTTAATTAAGTGTTTTTTTCCTCTCAATTATTTAATTTTTTTTATAAAACCAATTAATTAATTTTTAAAATTACCACATTTTTAATAATTATTAAATATAACTTTTGTAAAAGTATATTTAATAATTATTAAAAATGTCTAATTTTTTTAGTTATTTATATTATTTTTCAATTTCTTTATTCTACATTATTTATTTATATATTTTTGTTTGTCTATTTATTTATTATCACATTTATTTTTTAATTAGTTTTGTTTTATTTTATGATATTTTATTTGTTTAACTAACATTATTTTTTTTTGCTTATTATGGATTGTGATTGTAATTTTTATATATTATTTTTTACTTAATTTAATTTAATTTTTATCTTTATCATCACTTTAGCATATTTATGAGATAATATTATTTGTATTAAAATATTTTCAATATAAATTATATTAAAAATATGTACTTCATTTTTTTCTTTCGGTGCATTTTTTTACTTTTTATTACATAAAAAAAGGAGCTAGTGATATGTTAGGAATTTCTTTTCAATGGCTCATCCGCATTTGTCAAACTAACAGTATTTATATTTAACACTTTGGTATAAAGATCAAAGTAAGGGTGTGATCTACCGAAAAGTGAATAAAAGACCACCTAGAAGATTAGGCACTAAAAAATATCCTTGGCGACAGTTTAGAACCCACGAATTTCTAATATTGGGAGAATCAAAACTCACTTAGCATAAGTAACTGCAAAAACTTAATCTAATGTATTTTTTCAATTATAATATAGATCAAAAAAAATTTTGCACCATTAATTTAACAATCATTTTCATATATAGATGTTTGAAGTAATTTAATTAATTGAAAGATACGCGTACGTGTGCACACACACAACAATTTTATTTTTTTTCAATTTTATTTAATTCTCATAGATTATTGTGGAGGTTTAAATATCTTTATTAAATGTTATAATTATATATATAATTTTTAGTTTATTAATTATAATTTCAACACACACAAAGAATTTTATTTTTTTATTTTATTTAGTGTAACCCTAGTAACAATTTTATTTAATGCTCATAGATTATTGTAGAGGTTTTAATATCTTTATTAAATGTCATAATTATATATATAATTTTTAATTTCTTAATTATAATTTCAAATTTAAAAAAAAATGTCACTTATGGACAAATGATAGTTTGACTCTAATGATAGCTTTATTTTTAAACTTTATTAAATACATCTAGATTAATGCTCTATTAAATGTTATAATTATCTATATATTTTTAATTTATTAATTACAAATTAAAAAAATTTAAAGCGTCGTTTATCAATAAATTACGATGAATATATTCAGAAGCCTAATGCAATCCCAAATAAATGCACTAACATCTGAACTGAGTAGCCTTTAAATTCAAAAAACAAAAAACAAAAAAAAACTAAGTTAGCTGAAATAGGGCCTAAAAGATAAGGGCACTTTCAACCAAGTAAATTAATTAAGTCCAAAATATGTTATCCGAAAAAAAAAATATTAAGCTCAAACTCACACTATCATTTGTAGACACGTGTAACCTTGTCAACCAATAAACTAGGAAACTAAATTTTCTCTCTTTTTTATTGAAATGACCAAAATATTTTTATTTTCGAAGTCACCAAAGTAAAACGAAATAGAGTATCTATTCAGAAATTACTCTATTTCAATTGAAATTACTATATTGTAGAATATTTCAGTAGAAATACTCTTGTTTTAAATTATTTTGAAGGAAAAATACAAAATCAATTTGAAAAATGAAAAAAATGACAATATGAAAATAGATGAAAGTAGCATCACATCCCATCTAACATCAATTTGCTCAGATATGCTTTATTTATCACTCATATTTTCTCCCACAACATCTTTGTTAGCTTTCTACTCTCCATCCCCATGCTCATGACATTTCTTTCCTTCATTGTCTTAATTTTGAAAAGAAAACTACAAAACCAATGAAGAGAGAGATTGAGAGACGAAGGGAGAGGAAGGTGGCTAAAAGAGAGTCATGGCCACGTGGAGCTAGAGAGATAAACCTGAAGATAGAGGCACACAGAGAGACCTAAGGATGGAGACCGTGAGGGAGTTAGGAAGATGAAGAGATGGATACAAGAGAGATGTTGAATACTGCTAGAATTTGAACCGTACCCCCATTGTGGTAGCTTATTTTACTTATTATTCAACTATAGATACTAGTTCAAATTAATTTTAACATAATTTTATATATGTATATCATTAATTGTCAAGTCTCAAATTTTATTCAAACACAAGACCGGCACAAAATGAAGATTTATCTCCACTTCATAAGCCTAACCATCACATTCTGAATCTAAAACTCGTTAGGTACCCTGGTTTAGCATGTGAACTCATAATCACTCTAAAAAAAACTTTAAACACATATAAAACATAAATAAAGGTCTAGCTTCATTAAGCGATGCCAATTCATTTTTTATTTCTTGCTTTACATAGGTTTTACCTTTTATTTTCATGCATTGGAAACAGGGATCCTGCCTGTAGTAATAGAACATATTCTAAAATACTTTAAACATACAAGAGAATAAAAGAATAAGGCCCAAGAACAATTTGGGCTCACCAAAGATAATATAACCCCTCCACGCTTCCGTTGTGCTTCTCTGATACTAACTGGAAAAAAATATATAAAGAAAGGGAAGAGTCTTGCGACTCAGCGAGTAAATAACATAATTATATCATGTAGAAAAATTATCTTACATATTATGTTATGATGCAGTTTATGTTGTTTAAGTTATGAATATTTTGAAGTATTCTTGCTAGTTTTGTTTAGTTATTTTCATTAAAAATATATTATGAATAGTATCTTTATTTTAAAACTTATTCAACATTATAGAAGATTACTAATTCATTCATTTACCTTAGTTTAACACATTCTCATACTTTTCCTTATCTAGTTTCATCGTCAAATACATATAGGCCTCTAAGGGACCCCTTGACTTTTCTCAATCACTTTCCTTTATTATTCCTCCTTTAAGTAAACATTTGAACATTTCTTCGTGCAAACCTTTGAATACACTGTAACAAATTAGTTAGATCCACTTTATCATCTTCCTCAAAATTATGTCACAATATTATTATGCTCCTACGCCATATAAAAATATCATATGATATTAGTGTACATATATATGTGTGTGTGTGTGTGTGTGTGTATTTAATACTCTAGCTATATATATTCAAGAGTATAATTAAAGTAAAATAATTATATTAATTTATTGTATATTAATAAGACTTATTCTTTTATTAATATCTTCCAATTTTATACTTTAATTATTATTTTTATTTTCCTTTTAACGTATTTTATTTAGTTTGGAGGATTCCAATCCAAAATCATTTCAATATACCCAAACACACAGCCTAGTAAGGGAAAATCACTACATTACCCAAGCGTACAGCAAGGGTGGGTAAATCATCACATACATATTTTATCCCAAGCACATAGCAATGGGACGGGTAAATCATCATTTTCTCATCATTCATATCATAAGGTTGGGAGGAGCTCCCCTCAACTCCCTAACATTTCTATATGATGACTGTCCTAAGCACACAGCAATAGGATAGGTAAATCACCATATTCTCATCATTGGTAACCAAGCTAAATGCTATTGGCTATTGGAGGAGACATACCTCAACTCCATACTTATTCACAATTCAATCCTCATGTGCCCTTTCGCACAAGGGGCTAGCAACTCCCTTACTAGCTAGGGTTACAAGGTGCACCAATGTTATCTATCTCTGCCACTAGCTGATAGTGTGTTTGAAAATGAATCTAATGTAATTATTATTACTTTTATTTATGTATTTCATTGTTGTTAGGTTTTAGAAATAAAGTATTGTTTTACTCAGTATCTAGTGATAACCCATTGTGATCACATCATCATAATCATTATATCCATGGTGGATACTTTACATCACTGAATATCAAATTTAATAATCATCACACTTAGTCATATCACTTTCATTCATTCATTTTCTTACGGCTCATTTATATTTTTAAAGTGTACATATACATATCCATATGCTTACTTGAATAAAGAAATTTTAATTTGATAGTCATACTTCATTTCATTACATATAACCTTATAATCTTGTATCATTATTTATTATTTCAATATCCATTAAGGTTGCCATCATTAAATATTATTTGAGATGCCATTATACATAAATATTCACATACTTATATGTGTTCATAGTATAAGCATCATACATTACGGGAGATCATGATATTAAATTTTTCGGTTAGGATATTGTACACCCTTGGGATAAAAATATACCTGATACATTATACATATATAACCTATTCTAATAAATTCTCAAACCATTATGGATCATCTTCACTAATCTCTGAACTATCCTCAAATTCACATATTTATATCCATAAGTCGATATAATTAAGAACTATACACATAAAAGAATACATACACATCCATATAGGGTAACCAACTTTTCTTATTCCAAACTTCTACCAAGTCATCTTTGATTCTCACATGTCAACATCCTCCCATGAATCTCAAGCCTTTCTTACTTTCATTTTTAAAAACATATCATTCTAGTTCATATCAATTCCATTTAATTAATATATTCGTTCTAAGAAGACTTTCTCAACAATTATTCACATATGAATTTTTAATCTCAACATAATTCACATCCTAGATACTAGACTCAACTTAACATGGTATAAACCTTTAACACAAATATCTTGATCGCTTTATATTATTTTTGGACATGGTTCTCAAAATATTCTCCATATTTTTAAATTAAGAGTTCAAAGATTAATTTTAATCCTACTTCCCATATTTTATTCCTCAAGAACTTCAATACCACTAATTCACTTTCTTACATTCCTCAAAGCACCATAAGGCCATTATCCGTCTATTCTTTTCACCTAAAAATCTTTATACAGCTCGGTTTCCAAACTCACTATTTTAAATTATGACTAGTTTAATATCCAACTTCCTCCAAGATTTCCTCCATTAATCACTTCCAACAAATTGAAATCTCAAATTTCTTAATTTTTTCTTACCTATCTTCAAGTAAACCCATTATGCTCAAATCTCCCTTTTATGATACTTTCCCATCAATAGTCAATTCTTAAGCAATCCTAAAATATTTTACTTTCTCCATTCATAACATGTCTGCTACCTATCTATTTCAATTCACTTCTCACACATTCATACATTTTAGTGACATACTATCCAAATCTCAAACATCATCCACGTTACAATCTCAACATACTAAAATAATCATAAATTTACATTATATAGCTTATAAATTTAGAGACAAATATATAATTTTTCTCCATGCTATAATTTATGTTATTTACTCACCAATTTGAAGCTTCAATTGGACTAACTTTTTCTCCCCCTTTTCCAAATGAAATTGATCACCAACATCTCCATATTATGCTTTTCAACTTAACTATTTCAAAATCCAAAAATTCATTGCATAGGTACTGTTAACACAGGGAAAACACTGTTCACAAATTGTTAATCTAAGAAAATTTTTATGATTTAAAGCTTCAAATCATGCTATCTGTCACGCCCCAAATTAATGGAATGCGAATAACACATCTATCAGAAAACTTCACCACTTATTTATTTACACACAGCTCACAATATCACATATCAGGAAAATATCATACATTTATAAGTTTCCATTATAGCTAATTATACATGTCAAAGTTACACTTAACAATATTACAGCAGAAGCAGGGATCATGTTTATGGTGTTCAAAGCATAATCTAAATTACAATGATATAATATTTTAGAACATTTCGAGCCTTGGAAACAATGTAGACTCGCCCAAAGAATATAACACCTAGCAGATCACGTAGCTGTAGGGCCAACCTCTGTATCTTTATATGAAAAATGTGGAAATATCATGTAGTGAATTTGACAACTCAGTGAGCAGATAATACCTCCTATGACCTCTCAAATCAACATATGGATGTACTCATTAAATAAAATTTATCATATCAGAAATTACAGTTCAGAAGTACATCCATATGGGACCCATATTTTTAAATATTCTCAGTCCAAATCAATTCAAATATATGTATCCATATACCATACAATATGATCATTAATCAAACAGTGATATGCATTAAAAAAATTCTTATAAAAATCTTAAGAGGATCCCATACCAGAACCACCATATCAGAGTTCAACTCCTTCTGTATTTTGTTGGTGTAAGATTTGCCTATACTTAGCATATCAGTCAAGGTTTGCCCTACCACCATTCAAGAGGACACGTGAAGGGACTCTAATATAAGCAATTCCCCAAGCACAAAGAAAGGGAAGGCAAAACACATCTCATATAACAGGCATCTCACCTAGATAGGAGGCATCCAGCTCTCCATCACATATCATATCCCGTGTGTTGGCCCCCACATGAGGCTAGTACCACCTCTGCTAGCTGAGGTATCAAGATGCACTAGAGCTAACATCACCTGTTGTTAGCAGACAATGTTTCTAATAGGATTCCTCTACAAAATTATCATAGACACATATTCCATATCATTCAAACAGATTTTTCAGTATGATATAGAATTTTAGTCTCAATACAGATCATTTGTCATAAATTACCCATTCAAGGTTTATCACATATACAAGCCCTTTCTCGAGGCAATCATATAATCTTATAAATCAATGCCACATGTATAAATATTCACTTTATCATTTATTGAGAAATATATGTGAAATCAGATATACCATGAGTTGATAAATCCATTTATCAAAACTATACTCTTCTTGAACTATATTTCAAATTGCAAGCAATTCAGATAATTTTAATGCATTTCAAAAATATATAAAAGTGTAAATATCTCATAAAAATAATCAAATACATGCTTAAAGATCAAGAAGAGTATAGGGCAAGTCATAAAAAGAATTATCCACTCACAAAGTTAGGGTACCAAGTTGGACAACCCCAAAATCCATGTTTTCAATCTAATTTTGGCAAAAATAGGCCCTAAAAATGAGTCCAGAAGGTCCAAAAACCTTGAAAATGACTTCGGGTTTTGCAAAATTAGGCCTCCGGGAGTTCGGTCAACGCAAGTCAATGCAACATGGTCTGGTTTCACAAGCTACACACGCCACCAGGGGGAGCTGCGCGTGGGCTTTACTCGCCGAGGAAGAAACGGCTCATGGGGGCGTGTGCAAGGGAGGATAGTCCTAAAATTTGAGATACTAAGGTTTCGACACCTTCTAGATCGATCTACAGTGTTAGATTTTGCATTTGAAAACCACAGATAGGAATTTCAGATATTACCTTTTTAGGTGATTTTCTCCTCAATTTTTCGACCAACCACCGGCCAATTTTCCAAAAACTAATCAGATGAATTTATAGAACTCTTCGTCTTGAATCCATTGGTGATGTCGAAATCCGAGGTTCGGATGCAGTGGAATCTTAGAGAGAAGTTTTAGAGTTTTGGGAGAGAAAATTTGGAGGAGAGAGGGAGGATTCCAGATTCTTCTGTCTCTTAAGTGGCTGAAGCCCTTAAAATATCCCTGAAAACCTTTCTGCAAAAATTCAATTTTAGAGGGAGGTCTTTGCAAATTTTTCTTATTTACATTTTGACCTTGAAACTTTTAAGAAATTGCATTTTGGCCCCGAAACGTAAATTCTCATATTTTCTTTGTAATTCTTTAACTCAAGTAGTAAATAAACATATTTTCAACGGTTCTTATCTCCATTTTCAAAATCCTCTCTTTTATTCAAAATTTTCTTTAATTTAGAATTTTCTTTAAATTTAAGGCTATTACATTCTTCCCCCCTTAAAGATATTCGGTCCTCGAATTTCAACACCATAGTGCAAATAAACACTAACCTCATTGTTCAAACAAATGCAGATATCTGGCACGTATGTCATTCTCTCTTTCCCAGGAAGCTTCCTCATAAGAGTGATTTTTTCATATCACTTTCACTATAGGTATTTCTTTTGAACGCAACTTCTTTACTTGTCTATCCACTATCGCTATTGGTTGTTCCTCATAAGTTAAATCTTCCTGTAAATGAATCTGTGGACACTGTATAACATGTGTAGGATCCGGTAAATATTTTCGCATCATAGACACATGAAAAACTGGATGGACATTATCCAACTCAGGGGGTAAAGCCAAACGATAGCTATTTGTATACTGGCTTGATAACTATTGTTATAAACAAATTCAGCTAAAGGCATAAATCTTTCCCAACTTCCTTGAAAATCTAAAACACAAGTCCAAAACATGTCTTCCAATATTTGAATAATTCGTTTAGACTATTCATCTGTTTGACGGTGGAATGCAGTACTGAGATTTAACTTTGTGCCTAAAGCTTCTTGGAAATCACTCCAAAAACGAGTTGTGAACTAAGATCCTCGATCAGAAATAATCGATATTGGTACTCCATGAAATCTCACTATTTCATTCAAAAATAAATTTGCATATTGAGCTACATTGTATATGGTTTTCACTGGTAGAAAATGTGTTGACTTAGTCAACCTATCAATGATCACCCATATTGAATCAAACCCTTTTAGTGTTCGTGATAGCCCAGTCACAAAATTCATAGTTATTTTTTCCCATTTCCATTCAGGTATCTCTATATGCTGATGTAATCCTACATGCCTTTGATGTTTTGCTTTTACCTGCTGGCAAATTAAACATCAAGACACATAATCCACTATGTCTTTCTTCATACCTTCCCACCAATAAATTTCTTTTAGATTCTTATACATTTTAGTTATTCCAGGATGAATGGTATACATGGATCTATAGGCTTCCTCTAAAATTTCTTTCTTGAGTTCTTCTTTATCAGGTACACATAACTACTTACTCAATCTCAGAATTCCTTCACGATCTACAGTAAATTCAACTTCACCGCCATTTTTCACCTCTTCAATTTTCTTGCATAAATAGGCATCATCTTTCTGTGCCTTTTTCACCTTCTCGACCAAAGATTATTGAAACTGTATATGTGCTAATAAATTTCTAGGCTCCTTTACTTCCATTACTACTACCCCTTTACTTTCTAGCTTATGCATTTCTTTAACCAACGACCTTCTTACCACTATGATATAAGCCAAACTACTCATAAACTTCCTACTTAATGCATCAGCCACAACATTGGCCTTACCTGGATGGTATAGTATTGTACAATCATAATCTTTAAGTAATTTCATCCATCTTCTTTGTCTCAAATTAAGATCTTTTTGCTGGAAAATATATTTGAGACTTTTATGATCTGTATAAATTTTGCATGTCTCACCATACAGATAATGCCTTCAGATTTTGAGACCAAAAACTACTGTTGCCATTTCCAATTCATAAGTCAAATAATTTTGCTCATGTGGTTTAAGTTATCTAGATGCATATGCAATGACTCAACCATTTTGCATCAACACACATCATAATCCAATTCTCGATGCATCACAGTATACCATGTATCCTCCGGTATTTGAAGGAATAGCCAATACTAGCGTCGTAGTCAAACATTCTTTGAGTTTTTGGAAACTTCTTTCACATTCATCTGACCATTCAAACCTTATTCCCTTTCTTGTCAATCTCGTCAAAGGAGCAGCTATTTTTTAAAAAAATTTAACAAATCTGCTATAATAGCCTACTAAACCAAGAAAACTACGAATCTTTGTAACTGTCGTAGGGCATGACCATTTCTATACCGCTTCTACCTTTTAGAATCAACTTGAATACCATCCTCAATAACCACATGCCCTAGGAAGGTAACACTACTAAACCAAAATTCACATTTTGAAAATTTGACATACAGCTAGTGTTCCCTTAGGGTTTGCAATGCTATTCTTAAATATCGTTCATGCTCCTCTGAACTCTTTGAATATACCAAGATATCATCTATGAATACAATAAGAAATTGATCCAGGAAAGGTTTAAATACTCTATTAATCAAATCTATGAATGCAATTGAAGCATTTGTTAAACCAAATGGCATTACTAAGAACTCATAGTGCCCGTGCCGAGTCTTAAAAGCAATTTTCAGAATATCCTCCTTCTTTATCCTCAATTGATGATACCCAGATCTCAAATCAATTTTTGAAAAACATTGGGCACCTTGTAGCTAGTCAAATAGCTCATCTATACAAGGTATGGATACTTATTACGTATTGTCACCTTATTCAACTGTTTGTAATCAATACACAGCCATAACGATCCATTTTTTTTTCAAAAATAAGACAGCAGCACCCCAAGGAAAAGTACTAGGGTGTATAAATCCATTGTCTAACAAGTCTTGTAACTGGGTTTTTAATTCTTTGAGCTCAATTGGTGCCATTCTATACGGGGGTATAGACACTAGTTGAGTTTCAGGAAGTAAATCAATACTGAACTCAATTTCTCTTTTTGGGGGTAACCCTAGCAACTCATCAAGAAATTTTCTAACCACTGGAATCTACTCTACCTTGGTGTACTTTATATCAACATCTTTGACTACTGCTAAATACCCTTGGCATCCTTTTTGTAATAGTTTATGAACTGTTAGAGCTGAGATTAAGTTACTAGGCACCTCACAATGATCTCCTTGTATCAAGAATGAAGATTCTCCAGGAATGTTAAACTTAATTACCTTAAGGTGACAGTCTAGAATGGCATGACATGATGACAACCAATCCATTCCTAGTATCACATCAAAGTCTACCATATCTAGAACTATCAAATCTACTAGAGTCTCCTTATCTTCTATCGAAATCTCGCATAACTTATACACATAATTTACTAATAAGAATTCTCCCATTGGAGTAGCAACCATGAAAGAACAATATAAACTAGCAGGATTTTTATCCAATTTCTTAGCAAAGCATGGTGATATATAAGAATGAGTAGAACCAAGATCGAACAAGACATATGCTTTATGGGACTATACTGATAATGTACCTGTCATAATTGCATTTGAGGCCTAAGCATTCTGTCGTGTCAAGAAAAAAACTCAAGTTAGTTCTCGGCCTCGACTTCCTAATTCTCTACCAATACCACCACTACTTGCTTGCACTGAAGCTACTCTATTTGGTCATACTGGTACAAATGTAGGGGTGAAGCTGGTTGTACTGATGTTTGACTAAAATTTTATAATTGTGGACAATTCTTCATCAGATGACCCATTTCTCCACACTTAAAATATACACCAGTTTCCCTGCGATGTTGTCCAATATGAGGCTTACCACAAATAGGACATGGTGGAATTGATCTTGAATCCTGTTGACTAACAGGTCTCATATCCCTTTGATTCATTCTTTGCTTATTAACATTAACTGATGTCTGATTAGAGCTACCAGATCCTGTTTGAGTAAAACGCTGTGAATTTTGGAATCTTGACCCTTTGACATTAGGATTGTAACTTGTCTGAACATTACTATCTCGCTCTCCTTTTTTTTCTCCTTAGACCTTCAATATCTGTTTGCTCTCGTGTTTCCATCATTCTAGTACAGTCTACAGCTATTGAATAAGTTGGAAAATGATTCATTTGAGAACCCACCGATTTAAACAATGGGCGTATCAATCTTAAACAAACCTCTTAATTCTATATTTTTCAGTAGGAACCAGATATGGTGCATATCTGGACAACTAGGTAAAACGGATGTCATATTTAGAAACTATCATGTTCAGTGTTTGTTTTAATTCTTCAAATTCTCTAGCCCTCTTATCTCTTTCACTCATTGGCAGGATGCGATTCATAAATGCTTCCTTAAATACATCACTCTCCATTGGTGGAAAAATAACTACCCTTCCTTGTACAAGTGTCTCAAACCAAACTTGGGCCACATCTGATAGTTGAAAAGACACCAGTTCAACATATCTTCTACTAGAACACTCCAAAGCTCTGAAAACTCGTTCCATAGTATCAACAAATATCTGTAGGTCTTCCTGAACATTAGACCTAGAAAAAGTCAGAGGTTTTAACTTAAGAAATTGTAGTAATGACACCTTAATCCCTATAAGCTTGTCCTCTTACTCAACTATTTTTCCCAGTTCTTACACTTCAGGAGCATTTTCTAGTGGCTGGCCATCCCTTCTACCCTGTTCTACTATAAATTCAGCCAATGTCTCTAAACTCCTATGTATACCAACAATCATATTAGTTGTTCTATCATGTGGACCCCGTGAACGCCCTCGGCCTCTGCCTCTTCCTCTAGGTCAGTCTCTACCACGGCCTCTTTGTACTAAAATTGTAGATTGTACAGACTCTTCTGTAGATGGTGCACGATCTACAATTTCTCTAGTAACCGCTCTAGTTTTTGGGAGCATCATCAACTATACAGAACAAAACACCTTTTTAAAATACCATAATATTTAATCAATCCTTATACTAAGAACTTTAGTAAACTTGGAATGGAAAGAAAGTTAATATCCTATAGAATCCCTCAGCAGCACCTGAAGTATAAATATGTCTAACTTATATCCATACTAAAGATCCTACTAAAGAATTCTTTGCTCTGATAGTCATAGGAAAACCTATTGCTTTGATACCAACTTGTCACACCCCAAATTAATGGAACACAAATAACACATCTATCAGAAAACTTCACCATTTATTTATTTACACACTGCTCACAATATCACATATCAGGAAAATATCATACGTTTACAAGTTTTCAGTATAGCTAATTATACATGCCAAAATTACACTTAACAATATTACAGCAGAAGCATGGATCCTGCCTGTGGTGTTCAGAGCATACTCTAGATTACAATGACATAATATTTTAAAACATTTCGAGTCTTGGAAGCAATGTAGGCTCACCCAGAGAATATAACACTTAGTAGATCATGTAGCTGTAGGGTCAACCTCTGTATCTTTATATGAAAAATGTGGAAATATTGTGTAGTGAGTTTGACAACTCAGTGAGCAGATAATACCTCCTATGAGCTCTCAGATCAACATATGGATGTACTCATTAAATAAAATTTATCATATCAAAAATTACAATTCAGAAGTACATCCATATGAGACCCGTATTTTTAAATATTTTCAGTCTAAATCAATTCAAATATCTGTATCCATATACGATACAATATGATCATTAATCAAATAGTGATATGCATTAAAAAAAATTCTTATAAAAATCTTAGGAGGATCTCATATCAGAACCACCATATCAGAGTTCAACCCCTTTCGTACTTTGTTGGTGTAGGATTTTCCTATACTTAGCATCTCAGTCAAGGTTTTTCCTACCACTATTCAAGAAGATACACAAAGGGACTCTAATATAGGCAATTCCCCAAGCACAAAGCAAGGGGAAGGCAAATCACATCTCATATAACAAGCATATCGTCCAGATAGAAGGCATTTAGCTCTCCATCACATATCATATCCCATGTGTTGACCTTCACACGAGGCTAACACCACCCCTGCTAGCTGAGGTATTAAGGTGCACTAGGGTTAACATCACCTGCAGTTAGCAGACAGTGTTTCTAATAGGATTTCTTTACAAAATTATCATATACACATATTCCATATCATTCAAAAGAGTTTTCAGTATGATACAGAATTTCAGTCTCAATACAGATCATCTGTCATAAATTCTCCATTCAGGGTTTATCACATATATAAGCCATTTTTCGAGAGAATCATATAATCTTATAAATTAATGCCACATGTATAAATATTCACTTTATCATTTATTGAGAAATATATGTGAAATCAGATATACCATGAGTTCAGAAATCCATTTATCAAAACTATACTCTTCTTGAACTATATTTCAAATTGTAAGCAATTTAGATAATTCTAATGCATTTCAGAAACATATAAAAGTGTAAATATCTCATAAACATAATCAAATACATGCTTAGATCAATAAGAGTATAGGGCAAGTCGTAGAAAGAATTATCCACTCATAAAGTTAGGGTACCAAGTTGGACAACCCCAAAATCCATGTTTTTGGTCCGATTTTTGGCAAAATAGACCCCAGAAATGAGTCCAAAAGTCCAAAAACCTTAAAAATGACTTTGGGTTTTGCGAAATTTGACCTTCGGGAGCTTGATCAACGCAAGTCAATGCAACAGGGTCCAGTTTCATGCGCTACACGCGCCACCAGGGAGAGCTACGCGTGGGCTTCACTCGCTGAGGAAGAAGTAGCACGTGGGGGCGCGTGCAAGGGAGGATGGTCCTGAAATTTGAGATTTTAAAGTTTTGACACCTTCTAGATCGATCTACGATGTTAGTTTTTATGTTTGAAACCCACAAATAGGAGTTTCGAAGATTACCTTTTTAGGTATTTTTTCCTCAATTTTTTGGCTAACCTCTGGCCAAGTTTCCAAAAATCAATCAGATAGATTTGTAGAACTCTTCATCCTGCGTCCATTGGTGGTGATGGTGTTGAAATCCGAGGTCCGGATGCGGTGGGATCTTAGAGAGAAGTTTCAAAATTTCGGGAGAGAAAATTTGGAGGAGAGAGAGGATTCTGGATTCTTCTATCTCTTGAGTGGCTGAGGCCCTTAAAATATCCCGGGGACCTTTCTGCAAAAATTCAATTTTAGAATGAGGTCCTTTGCAAATTTTTCTTATTTACATTTTGACCCCAAAACTTTTAAGAAATTGCATTTTGGGTTCGAAACGTAAATTCTCATATTTTCTTTGTAATTCTTTAACCCAAGTAGTAAATAAACATATTTTCAGCTGTTCTTATCTCCATTTTCAAAATCCACTCTTTTATTCAAAATTTTCTTTAACTTAGAATTTTTTTTAAATTTAAGGCTATTACACTATCCAGCCATAACAATTTGCATAAAATGATTATTCTATCTCTTAAACATGATTCTAGGGCCAAAATCACTAGAACACACTAAAAAATTTTGAAATCCTAAACTTTACCTCGTGGTTACTATTCATCATTTTTGGCAAACTTTCGACGAGTTTCCAGTAAAATTAATCTGTAGATTTTGAAGCTCTCGTCGCCACGAATTCAACGGTACTTCCAGTATCTCAATTGGATGCATATATTGAGAAATATCTTAAAGAGAAGTTTAATTTTAGAAAGAGAAAATGAAGAGAAGCAGAATGGAGGGGATGCGTACCAAGTTTTTTGCTTTTGCTCTTTCACGTTTCCCTTCTCCTCTTTTTTTTACTTAATATTATTTAATAATTGAATATTTAAAATTTATTCTTTAATTATATACATATAAATATTGTTTCTCATCCTTAAACATCCCAAAATTTTTTAAAAATTTATATTCTTGCAAAACTTTAGTTGCAATATCAAATCATAACATTTCTTGATAAAATTTTAATAAAACAAATCACAATATAAAATATCTTCGTGTATATTAAAAGAAAGAAAATTTTTAAAAATAAAATAAAAATTTATTAGAGACAAATATAATTATTTTAGGCAAAACAAAAATTATTTTAATTAAAAGTATATTTGCCTTTAACAAAATATAATCATTTAAAAATAATACTTGTTTATAAAAAAATAATTATTTAAAAAAAATACAGGATATTATATTAATATTATGTTAAAAATATTTAAAGTTAAAAAAAATTGTTTAAAATAATTTGAAATATTTTTAAAAAAATCTTTTGTTTTTACAAAAAAATTTATATGTTTCTGTTTTTAAAACTACCAAAATAATACCTCGAAATGAAATTTATTTCTTTACAAAATACTTACTTGAGAACGATCCTCTATGGCTCATAGCACTCCACGAGTGGAGGCACATTGGAACAAGATGAAGAAGGCAAAGAGAGAGAGAGAGACCCCATGAAGAAGGTTCCTCTCTTAATACCACTTTTTATATCTGACCAAGGTGCACCATATTATCCAAAAGAAAGAAGCCATCAATTCTAGGACATGGTGCTGTGCTTCCAAAAGGCACGTTTTGGCTACGTTTGGGTTTTTTTTTAATTTATTTTAATATATTTTTTAATTTTAATTTTTTTTCAACAAATTATTTTTTATTTAAAAAATTAAAAAGAAAATAAACTTTAAAAATATAAGAATTTAGTGAAAATATTTTTTTGTTGAAAAACCAAATATAAGAATAAGAGGTGCTATGCTTGCATTTTTTAAAATATAATTTTAAAGTTTAAATTTTTCAACAAATTATTTAAAAAAATTTCTCTTTAAAAGTATTTTAATATTTATTTTTTCAACAAATTTTAAAATTTTTTCAAAAACTATTATTTTCAACAAATTCTTATAATTTTTAAAGTTTATTTTCTCGTTAATTTCTTAAAAAATATTTTTAAACTAATTTGTTGAGAAAATTAAACTTTAAGCAGAGAATCGATGTCCATCAATTCTATGCTGCAACGAGATGGGTCAATCTCTATTATGCATAAGTTAACAAAAAGCAAAAGAATATTAGAAGTCCAAGTCAATACTTCATCAGAAGAAAGATAAACATACAATAAAAAAAAATTAAAAATATTTTTTATTTTCGCTTTTTTAAAATAATTTTTATATTTAAATTTTCATTATTTAAAAAATATGTTTCGTTTATAAAATCAAAACATGATTTGGAAAATTGAAAACAATGAAGAATAGAACAAAACAATATAAGAAGGCAACTTGCCGTGGATTAGCTTGTAGTCAACTAAGAGAGAGACATACCGTTTTGCGGCCAACCAAGAAGAACTTGTCAACAAAGAAATAAACATGAACGCAAAAGATTAATAAAAGAAAAAAGGAATTTATTGTCTTTTATAATTATAAAAGTGCCGTTGCGTTTTCTTTCACTTTTTATTATAATTTCAAAATTGCCACATTTTTCATTTTATTGTTTTCAGTTTTTAATATTTTGAGAAGGAAATAGTGAAAATGTATTTTTGGCATTTTTAGATTTAAGTTTTTTTTAGAAAATATTTTTAAACAAATATTTTAAAAAAAACTCAACCAAACAGGTTTTTAATTAGCTTCATTCTCTATTTTCAATAAAAATGAAAACAAGAAATAAGCAAATCAAACAAGATCAAAGTTTGTGCTTATGAGAAAAACAAAGAACCATATATAACTAAACAGAAAAAAGACAATGCACTCTTTAAACACAGGGCCAGAAATTAAAATGTAAAACATACTTTAACAAACGAATAACTAAAACACCAAGAGAAGAAAGATTTTAGAAAAGACAATACACAACTCACTATGTGAGAATTAAGGTTCCTTCGTATATAATTTTTTTTTTGGGTGAAATTTTTAGGAGGATCGTTGTAGATTTAATAAAGTAAGTTGCAAATCTTGAAAATTCAAAACTCTCTTATTTTGTAGAGGGAAAATCTTCCAAAGAGAAAGACTATCTCGCACAAAAGAGAGGAGAAGGTGCTGTCACCAAGCAATGTTCACATTGCTAAGGCTCTCAAGGTGAGGCACTAGGTCGAGAGAGCAAGCATGTGTGAGATCTTGGTTGTGCATGTGATATTATCTGTATAAGATGCAATCTTTGAGCTATTTTTCAAAGTAAGGCTAGAAAATGTGCTTCTTGTTATGTATATGAGAAGCGATAATCAAAATTAATTTTTGTAATTAAATAATATGAGTATTTTCATTTTTTTTGTTATAATATTAATTTTGCTTAAGGTATTGATACTATTTTTTTTTACTATCATAGATATCATTCTAGTGTTTAGTTAAAACTTATTTATCACTTAAATTATAACTCACTGATTTCAAATTATTTTTTGGTGAGCCAACAAAAAGGGTTAAATGGATCAAAGTACTACTATTTGGCCAAAGTAAGTTGGGTTAGTCTTTAGCTTCTATTAGTACTACTATTTGACCATGTTTAGATATGAATTATGACTTTGCTAAAAAAAAAGTGAATTGTGATAATTTTTCTACGAAAAATATAGTAATTGAAAATTAAATTAATCATATAATTTGTTTCATGATATAATAATAAATATAATTTTTTGTTGTAAAATTAGATAGATAGAAAACGTTTTTATAATGGAATAATAAATAATAACATTTTTTATTTCTCAAATAAATTAAATATTAGTAAGCAATTTTTTTTATTAATTTCGCTTGAGTTATTGATACTATTTTTTTTTTGTAAATATTTTTTTACATGTTAAAAATTAAATATTATAGAAATCCCTCCACTATTAAATTCAAACTTATTTATCACTTAAATTAAAACTTATGATTTCAAATTAGTCACTACAACAAAGGCGGGGCATGGCGACGGAAATTTAACGACGGTTATAAAAAACTGTCTCTAAAGCCAAATTTAACGACGGTTTCCTAACCGTCGTAACCGTCGTTAAAGTTCAGAAATTAACGACGGTTTATAGAAAATTGTCGTTAAATACGGATAGTTAGAAAGTAACCGTCGTGATCTGCGTCATTCTGAAGGGGGGAGGGGGAAGTTATGGACATTACGACGGTTATATATAAAACCGTCGTTAACTAACGACGGTTTCAAATATAACTGCCGTTAAATAATGACGGTTTCAAATAAAACCGTCGTTAAATAACGACGGTTTGATAGAAACCGTCGTTAAACACACAACTTACGACGGTTTCTGTTATAACCGTCGTTAAACCCATTTAGCGACGATTTTTTTTGTTCGTTAAACCACACATACGCCTATAAATTCAGCAGCCCTCCTCATTTGTATTACAAACGTTTTTCATAATACATTTTCGTATAATACACTAGCTGAGAATCTTTGTTGTGACTTTTGAGTTTTTGTGCTGTGGTCTTCTTTGCAACTTGTATTTATTAATCTCAAGGTATGTCATTTAACTTTTAAATTGTGTTTGATTAATTTTTTTTATATTGTATGTTCAAAATAATTTCTTATATTATTATTTTTTTGTGAAGATCTTCTGACGTTGGGACGACACTTGGATTTAGATTTTTGTGCGTTATTTATTTGGAATTATTTTCAAGGTATGTAATCTAATTAATTTTATTTGAAATGAATTTATTTCAAATTATTGTATGTTAGATTGCGATAATATTTGATATTTTATATACTTACTATTTTTTTATAAATATATTTGACATTGTGATGTACATTATATGAATCAATTTTAAAATTTGTGTTATTCTGCCAATATTTATGATGTTTAATATTCTAATATATTATGTTCGTTGAAAACATGTAAGACAAAAAATTTTTTTAATAATGCTGAATTATTTGACTTCGTCAAACTTTGAAGTAAAATATTTGTATTTAATATTCGAATTTATTTATAAAAAAAGAATAGAGATCTTGAGACGGTGTTGATAGAATAATATGAAAAAGTTATTGAATACACATAGTTAAAAAAATAATTAATAAAAATTACAAACAGGTTTTACAAATAAAAATAAATATATATAATAATAATAATTTAGTAGATAAATTGAAGTGTGTAATTGATTAGATAAAAGAATAAATTTTAATAAACAGACATAGTAAGTATTGAAAATAATTTAAAAAAATTGTGACACTACTTTAAAATTGTACGTAAATTAGTAATAGTCAAATTATATTACAGTTGTTACTAAAATATTAAAATATTTATTCAAGTGATGAGGTAAAATAATAAATGTTAGTAAATAGAAAAAATTAGTATTAGGAATTAGTTTTAAAAAAATAAAACACATTTAAAAATACACGTAGTTTTTTAAAAAATGTAGATGTAATTAATAAAACACATTTGTTCTTACACTAGATTTACACTAGATTTAAAAAAATAAAACACATTTAAATAAATTTTTAGATTTAAAAAATAGAAAAAAATATAATAACATAATTTTAATAAAAAATAATAGTGTAATAATTTTTAATGCACTTTATTCTTACACTAGATTCTCTATTAAGGAACTAACAATATCTTAGATGTAATTGAGTAGAATTATTCTTGAACATATGGCCCTTATATGGGCCACTAATTTTACTTTTTCAGATAGGGAATTGAAATTTCAATTCCTTATCTGAGTTCATTAAAAATTTTATCATGTAAATATTATAATTGAAATTTTAGCGGCAGCTGTAAAATCATAATTCAATTTTTTGCTGCTAATGACTGTCCTTTCCAAAAAAATTCAAATTCGTACAAATTCGATAATGAAAATCATCCTTTTAAAAGATCTTAGATATAATTGAGTAGAATTATTCTTGAATATATAGCCCTTGTATGGGTCACTGATTTTACTTTTTCAGATAGTGTAATAACCGTAAAATTTAGCGAAAATTTCAATTAAAGAAAATTTGAAATAAAAGCAAGAATTTCAAAAATGGGAATAAGAACCGTAGGAAATATGTATGTTTACTACATGGGTTAAAGAAGTACAAAGAAAATATGAGAATTTCTATTTTGGCGCATACTATAAGCAAATATATTTTTATTTGTTCAAAAATGATTATGTTTGCTTAAAGTAAGTATACTTTTAAGTAAAATAATTATTGTGTTGCTTCAAATAATTATACCGGCCTCAAATAAATTTTTGTTATGTTTTTAGAAATATTCTTTCTTTTATTATGTATAAAGATACTTATTTAATAATTTGTTTTATTGAGATTTTTATCACGAAAAATTATGATTTAAGAGTTTAACTAAAGAATTATGAGAATGAAAATTTTTAAAAATTTTTGGGATATTTTATGATGAAAAACGGAATTTATATGAATTTTTATAAAAGAAAATCCTATTATTAATTATTTAATTATTATTATTTATTAAAAAAAAAGAAGTTATAAAATGAAAATCGGGGACGGGTATCAGATGGGGAGAGAAGATGAAGAACGTGCATAGTGGTGCATAGTGTGAAATAGTAACTTCAAACTTTATCTTTCGATCTGAGGTACCGATTGGCTTCCGATCTAAAAACTGAGGGTATTTCTGGATTCAGGACAAAGAATACTTTAGTTCTGACCGATCAGTTTTTCAAATCCACCGTTGAATCGCTGTAGATCTGAAGTAGAAAATCTCGATAAAAGGTAACTTCTGAAACTCTTACTTAGAGACCTCAAATTAGAAATTTGACACCGTAGATGGGTTCAGAAGCTTGATAAACATTAGGATATGTAATTGTTTTGGTCATTTGGTAACTTTTTATATGGCGGTGAATAGTGCTTTTGGCTGTAAATAGTGGCGGATGAATAGTAATTTCAGCTATGAATAGTAACTCCGACGGTGAATAGTACCCCCTGCGTTGACCAAGCCCTGGAAATCATTTCCTAGATTTTTGGACCTTCCGGACACGTTTTTGAAGCTTATTTGGTCAAATTCATACTATAAAAGAGTATTTTAGGGCTGTCCAATTCGGAGCCCTTACCCTGTGAGTAGATAATTCTTCCTATAGCTTGTTTTTACTCTTCTTGAACTTTTCATTGATAAATGAATATGATTACATGATATTTATATGTTCATATGTCTCTGATATGGTTTGGAATATTTGAAAATAATTGAGGAATGATATTTAGTTCAAGAAGAGTATAATTTTTGAAAGAGATTTTTGAAATGTTTTAAATATGTTATTTTTAAATGCATTTCGCATTACATGGCAAAGAAGATATGATATGCATATGACATTGTTTTTACAATGTTATGTTTGCCTCGGATATAGGCATGATTATATGATTTCTCTGATTGGAAAATTTATGATAAAACATTTTATGCTGAAACTGAAAGCTCTGTTTTGAAAGTGATAAGTTGCTGAATATGATTGTATGGCGAGTTATATGATAATTATGCATTGCATTTGATTGATATGCACAGTGATACATGTTTATATATATATATGCATTGATGAGTAATGACGGGATTATATGGCTTGAGACAGTATTGTGAAGGTGGTATTAGTGGTAATGTGAGGAGGCAGAAGGGTGATGAACTCACATTCCCTAATTACCTATTGTGATGATGACAATGGTAATGTGAGGAGGCAGAAGGGTGATGAACTCACATTCCCTGTTGATCTATTGAAGTTGTAGTCAGTGGTAATGTGAGGAGGCAGTAGGGTGATGAACTCACATTCCCTGATGATTGTGACTATGGTATTGTGAGGAGGCAGAAGGGTGATGAACTCACAATCCATGATTATCTATTGAGTATATTGAAGTTGTGGCATACTTGAACATTATATAAAATAATTGCTTTTTATTGCATGTAAAACATGATTTAAGAACAATTTGTATTTTATGTGAGTACAGATATTTGAATGTAATTGGAATTGAGAATATTTTGAAAATGCGGGTTCCATGAGGATGTACTTCTGAACGATAGATTTTAATATGATATTTTTTAAAAAAAAAATAAGAGTACATCCTTATGTTGATCTGAGAGGCTATAGGAGGTATTAACTACTCACTGAGTTGTAAAACTCACTACACGTGGTTGAAATATTTTTCAGATAAAGACCCAGAATTTGGTCCTGCGGCTACTTGATCGATTGGGTGTCATATTAAGTGGTGAGCCTAAATTGTTCCTAGGCTCTCAGGATGTAAACTTGTAATATATTTGTACTTTAGAGTTGCTCTGAACGTCACAGGCAGGATCCTTGTTTCCGCTGTGAAAACTGATAAGAGTAGAATTGGCGTGTATAATTAGCTATGCTGAATAATGTGTAAATGTAAGATATTATCCTGTTATGACTTATTATGTGGACGATTGTAATTAGTATTGCAAATTTGTAATCATATGGTAATACTCGAATATGTTGTATTGTTTTCAAAAACATAATGGGAAAATTTATCAGATATGAGAGATTTTCGCGTCCCTAAAGTAGGGATGTGACAGATAGGGAATTGAAATTTTAATTCCCTATATGAGTTCGTTAGAAATTTTACCATGTAAATACTATAATTGAAATCTTAGCGGCAGATGTAAAATCATAATTCAATTTTTTGCTGCTAGTGGTTGTCCTTTCCAAAAAATTCTGATTCGTAGAGATTTGATTATGAAACTCATCCTTTTAATTAATGACATTAGGCGAATTGAATAAAATTAACACATGACCAAAAACTTTATCAATGACACTGTTTGAAAAGTTAGATTTTTTGTTCATGGATTCGTAGAGATATTTCAAGTGTTTTATTTCATATTATGTAAACCAATGTCATCATTTATCTCATTCTCTCTTATATATCTTGGGATCAGGATTCTTTATTTATAGCGAACCAATAACGAAGAATTTTTATTTGGTGCTTCATTAAATGCCAATTATCATAAAGTTTGTTACAAAATTTTTACTCGTAAAACATTTTAAACCTCTTCAATATGTGTTGTGTTTTATGCACAATCAATTACAAATCCATTCTCATGTAAAATAATCATGTTTGATCTTAGTTCAAAGTAAGAGTTATTTAGGTTAATTGTTATCTAAATTCATAATTATTTCATAAATGGATAAATCTTAGATCAATAAACTTCGACAATCAATAGAATATCTGAATGGTTTAGACGGATTTTTAGAATTCGCAAATACTAACTCTGGGGTCGAAGGTAGAATAATATGCCCATGCCCAAAGTGTAGATTCAAGAAATGGCAACTCATCGAGGTCATGCGCCAACATTTGTGTAATAACTGTAAAATTTAACGAAAATTCTAATTAAAGGAAATTTAGAATAAAAGAGAGAATTTTGACAATAGAGATAAGAACCGTAGAAAATATGTATATTTATTACATGGATTAAAGAATTATAAAAGAAATATGAGAATTTATGTTTTGGCGCGCTATAAGCAAATATATTTTTATTTATGTAGAAATGATTATGATTTATTAAAAGTAAGTGGACTTTTAAGTAAAAGAAGTATTGTGTTGCTTAAAATAATTATACCAGCCTCCATTGAATGTTTATGGTATTTTTAGAAATATTCTTTCTTTTAATATGAATAAAGATATTTGTTTTGAAATTTGTTTTATTATGATGTTTATCAAGAAAAATCGTGATTTAAGAGTTTAACTAAAGATTTACGATAATGAAAATTTTTAAGAATTTTTGAGATATTTTAAGATGAAAAACAGAATTTATATGAATTTTTATAAAAGAAAATCTAATTATTAATTATTTAATAATTATAAAAAAAAATTATTCAGAAGCCATAAAATGAGAAACCGGGGGCGACGAATTCGAAGAAGAAGAAAACGGAAAAAATGCATAATGCTGCATAGTGAGTGAATAGTGACTTCAAATCTTTTCTCTTGATTTGGAGTACCAATTGGCTTCCGGTATCAAAACTGAAAGTGTTATTGGATTCTGGACGAAGAGTACTTCAGTTTTGACCGATCAGTTTTTTCAAATCAACCGTTGAATCGCCGTAGATCTGAAGTAGAAAATCTCGGTAAAAGGTAAGTTCTGAAAAACTTTACTTAGAAACTTCTAATTAGAAATCTGACTCCGTAGATGGATTCAGAACCTAGATAAACATTAAGATATGAAATTGTTTAGTTGATTTGGTAACTTTTTATATGGTGGTGAATAGTAATTTTCGGCATGAATAATGGCGGTGAATAGTGATTCTGTGGTGAATAGTGCGGTGAATAGTATTTTTCGCGGTGAACAATTTTGGACCTTCCGAACTCAATTTTGGGGTCTGTTTTACCGAATTCAGACCAGGAACTAGGATTTTAGGGCTGTCTAATCTGGAGCCCTTACCGGTGAGTGGGATTTTCATACTATAGCGCATGTTTTACGAATTCGGTTTATAACTCTCTCGTATGATTTTAACTAGTTGGAATGTATGCTAAATTGTTTTACCGCTTTGAAAACCAATATGTTCCAACCATGTTAGAAATTATAAATTTCAATCCTAGTTGAACCCTAGGTATGCAGGGCAAGCATCTAGGCTGATAATTCTCCATTTGAGCTAGATTTATAGAAATGCGAACTTAGTCATAGAAATAAACTAAGTTAGCCATGAAATGATTTGATGCATGATGAGCATCTATGTGACGTCTACAGACGATCTATGTTTAAAAGGGAAAGTTTATGATTATAAAGGTCTCCATGGGAATTCATGGATGAGATATATTTTAGAACGGAATTTTATGTATAAAAAGAGCTAGATGGAGAATTATAGCTTTATTGTAATGTTATTAAAATGTTTTACTTTAAACTCTTTGAATATCATATTTCAAATGTTTTCTATTGGAGGGACCCTTTTAGATTACTGTTAGCTAGCCGCAGGGAGTGCTAGCCCTGGTGCACCATGGTTATGTGAAGGCTTCGGCCAAGGATACTGTGATGGGCATATGACTGCCTAAGACACAGGGATTTATGGTGGACTTATGTCTACGCCTACAGTGATTACCCTACTCTTGCTGTGTGCTTAGGGGAGATGATAGATCTGTTAGTAAAGACCTCCAATAAACTAGTGCATTTTTCTTAAAGATTAAATATTTCTAAACAATCTCATTCATCATTGTTATTGCATAAATAACTTCATTTATTACTTACCATGCATAATTGATTTGCTCTACTGTTACTGATTTAATCTTGTTTTATCTTTTGAACATACATTTGAACTGTTTAGCTTTTCTTTCAATAAATTATGGTTAAATGCTTAATGTTTCTATTATTATCTTTACACTTTGATTTCAATTATTAAATTCATTGCGAAACATCCGTGCTTGGTTTGCCCTGTTTCTGTTATAGTGTGATTTATCCATTCACTGAGATGTGGTGATCTCACCCCTCTTCTGTTTCCTCCCCACAGATAGTCAAAGAGACTTTGATCCAGCTACAGCTTCGTAGGAGGCTGAAGATAGCGTTGGTGAGCCACAGTTTGAGCAAGGCTCTTTTGTACTATTTGTTTAGTTTAGTTTATGTCTAGTGTACCTCCATGAACATACAGGCAGGATCCTCGCTTCTTGCGTATTTTGATGTGTTGTTTGAAAAAATGGTTTTATGTTTTACAACGATGTTTGTATTATAAGGCCATGGGCCAAGTTGAATCACAGATGTTGGATTTATGAGATATATATATATATATATATATATATATATATATATATATATATATATATATATATATATATACAGTATTTTCTTATATTGGATGTGGCATATGTGGCCAGTTATATTTATTATGTACTCTGGATTGTATGCTGGATGTTTGTGCATGCTATGTGTTAGGCTTGCGACTAGGGGGAAACCCTTATGCCGTGCCGGTCATGTGTTCCATCATTTGGGGCCGTGACAATTTGATCGTCAAACCATTTCCGGAGGGATACAATTTTTGGAGTTTGCACAGAGAAATGATTACAGAAGAACCTGCTATAGGACATGCTATAATGCCAATTGAGGTCTCAGAACCCATAGTTCGAGATGACCCCGTGCAGAACATAGTTCGTGATGCATTCGGGATTCACCCCGAAAATGAGAGCATCGCTTCTGTGGATATGTCAATTCCACAGTCAGCAGAAAGGATGGATGATAGTTTCAAAGATTTTTATGAATTACTGAAAGATGGTGAACAACCACTCTATGAAGGGTGTGAAAAGTATTCCAAATTGTCTTTTTTAGTGAAGTTGTATCACATCAAGTGTTTGTACGGCTTAAGCGACAAGGCAATGTCGATGGTACTTGAGTTGCTTGTCGATGTATTCCCAGATGCCAAGATTCCGCCTTCATTTTACGAGGCTAAAAAAGTCATTAATAAGTTGGGGTTGAACTACAAAAAAAATCATGCATGTCAGAATGATTGTATGTTATACTAGGGTGAGCATGAAAGTAGCGAAACTTGTAGTAAGTTCTCCGCACCAAGGTAGAAACCAAAACAAAAAGGGGAGAAGCGGAAAAAGATGCCTAATAAAATTCTCAGATACTTTCCAGTTAAGCCAAGATTGCATAGGATGTTCATGTCTTCTAAAACTGCTGAAGTTATGAGATGGCATTCTGAGGACAAAATTTCTGACGGCATCATGAGGCATCCAAAGGATTCGGAGGCATGAAAGAGATTTGATCTTCTGAATCCTCAATTTGCATTAGATCCAAGAAATGTTCGTTTGGGCCTTGCAACTGATGGTTTCAATCCATTTGGAAACCTATCTACAAGTTACAGTATATGGCCAGTTCTACTGATTTCGTACAATCTTCCTCCTTAGATGTCTATGAAACAAAGTTCATTCATGTTGTCAATGATAATTCCAGGGAAAAAAGCACCGGGGAATGACATAGATGTATTTTTACAGCCACTAATTGAAGAGCTGAAGGAGTTATGGGTTGAAGGTGTTAAGACGTACGATGCCTTTGGCAAAGAAATGTTCAATATGCATACAGCTTTTTTGTGGACAATCAGTGATTTTTCTGGCCTTGAATGTTTATCAGGCTGGAATACTTATACTGGATTAGCCTGTCCATACTGTAACTTTGACTCTACTTCAGTCCGTCTCCCTCACAATCAAAAGTGTTGTTTTATAGGACATCGCTGCTTCTTATCTTCGGGTCATAAATTTAGGCTGGCCCGCAATAGGTTTGATGGAAAAGATGAAAGAAAAAACCCTCCTCCGCAACTGAGTGGTATAGACATTTTAAGACAAGTCGATGATATTGAAGTTGTCTTTGGGAAAAATGTGGAAACTGATGTTGGGACTCAACAACGGTGTACCCGAGGTCAGGGTTCGGTTGATGCTGGAACCCAACAATGGCATAAGAAAAGTATATTTGTCAAACTTCCGTATTTGATGAATAATATGTTGCGTCATAATCTTGACGTCATACATATTGAGAAAAATGTCTGCAATAACATCATTTACACTTTACTTAATGATTCTGGCCGTTCAAAGGATCACGTAAACGCGCGGAAAGACTTAAAGGAGTTTGGTGTGAGGCCTGATGTCACGTCCCTACTTTAGGAACGCGAATACCATTAATATCCGTTAAACTTGTTATTACGCATATGCAAATGATCTCACGATAATACATATCCAAGTATGATTCAACGTTCACAAGTTTACAAAACCAATAATTATACATGCCAAGTCTATATACATCAAATTTACAGCGGAAACAAGGATCCTGCCTGTGACTTTCAGAGCAACACTAGAGTACAACTATATTACAATATATTACACTGAGAGCCTAGAAACAAGTTAGGCTCACCACTGAAGCACGACAGCTAGTCAATCAAGTAGCCGCGGGACCAAATCCTGGGTCTTTATCTGAAAAATATATCAACCACGTGTAGTGAGTTTTACAACTCAGTGAGCAGATAACACCTCCTATGACTTCTCAGGTCAACATAAGGATGTACTTATATAGTAAAACTTGTCATATCAAAATCTACCGTTCAAAAGTACATTCTTATGGGACCCGCATTTTCAAAATATTCTCAGTTCAAATCACATTTTAATAACTGTAACCACATATGATACAAATAAATCTTAAATAGATTTTGGTATGCATTAAAAATCAAATCTTTTCAATAGATAAATATGGAATGTGAGTTTATCACCCTTCTGCCTCCTCACAATACCACTGACTACAACTTCAATAGATCAACAAGGAATGTGAGTACATCACCCAACTACCTCCTCACATTACCTCTGACTACAACTTCCAACAACTGGGAATGTGAGTACATCACCCAACTGCCTCCTCACATTCCCACTTCTATGACCTTCACATTACCGTCTCAAGCCATATAACCGACAAAATTCATCAATATATATATATCACCCAACTGCCTCCTCACATTACCTCTGACTACAACTTCCAACAACTGGGAATGTGAGTACATCACCCAACTGCCTCCTCACATTCCCACTTCTATGACCTTCACATTACCGTCTCAAGCCATATAACCGACAAAATTCATCAATATATATATATATATATATATATATATATATATATATATATATATATATATATATATATATATATATCTACGTAGAAAAATGACAGAGCTTTCAATATCAGTACAAAATCGTTTATAACATATATATATATATATATATATATATATATATATATATATATATATATATATATATATATATATATTAATGCATATTCATCAAATAGAATGTAAAATTATCAAGCAACTCGCCATGAGTTTTACGCTTGCCGTAATTATCAAGCAACTCGCCATGAGCTTTACGCTTGCCGTAATTATCAAGCAACTCGCCATGAGCTTTACGCTTGCCGTAATTATCAAGCAACTCGCTATGAGCTTTACGCTTGCCATTCAATTTCTTTCATAAAATAATATGCATAATTTTTATATACGACAATTAATACGTATAAAAAAATCACATGTTCAATGTGTTTCAGAATTTATTGCATAATCAAACTCTTCTTGAACTACATATCATATACCAAATATTTCAGACATTTCCAAACCATTTCAAGAACATATGGAAGTATAAATAACATGTAATCATGCTCATTTATCAATGTAAAGTTCAAGAAGAGTAAAAACAAGCCATAGAAAGAATCATCTACTCACCACTTTGAAGTATAAAGTTTGACACCCTTAAAATCCTATTTTCTGATCCGAATTCAGTGAAATAAGCCCCAAAATCAAATCCGGAATGTCCAAAAACCTTGAAAAAGACTCTGGATTTGCGAAATTTGGCCTCCGGGAGCTCGGTCAACGCAGGTCAACGCAAGGAGGTCCGGCTGCCACGCGCTACACGTGCCGCCCAAGGAGCTGCGAGTGGGATTCACTCGCCGAGAGAGATTTGGCGCGTGGGGGCGCGTGTGGTGGTGGATCAGCCTGAAATTTGAGATCCAAGGGTATCGGTGCCTTCTGGATTGATCTACGGTGTCAGTTTTTGCGTTTGAGAACTAAAAGTAGGAGTTTCGGGGGTTACCTTTTTGGCCGATTTTCCTTTCAATATTCCGGCCAATTCTCCAGAAACCAATCGGATGGATTTGAAGAACTCTTCGTCCTGAGTCTGTTGGTGGTGGTGGTGTCAAAATCCGAGTTCCGGAAGTATGAGAATCCTAGAGAGAAGATTTAAGGATTTTAGAGAGAGAAAATAGGGAGAGAGAGGAAGGGATCTGAATTTTCTCCAGTTTTCTTGCTGTAGAGGATTTAAAATATCTTAAGGGATGAATCTGCAAATTTTCTATTTTTGAGGAAGGTCCTTTGCAAATTTTCCATATTTACATTTTGACCCCAAAACTTTTAGGTAATTGCATTTTTGCCCCAAAACGTAAATTTCTCACATTTCTTTTATAATTCTTTAATCCATGTAAATAATAACTTATTTTCACCGGGTCCTAACTCCATTTTCAAAATTCTCTCTTTAATTCCAAATTTTCCTTAATTAAAATCTCCATTTTCCAAAATTATCTCTTTTATTCTAAATTTCTTTAGTTGAACTTTCTCATTAAATTTACGACTATTACATTCTTTCCCCCCTTAAAGAAATTTGGTCCCCGAATTTCATCACCATAGTAGCAGATAAATACTAACCTCATTGTTCAAACAAATGCGGATATTTGGCACGGATGTCATCTTCTCTTTTCCACGTAGCTTCCTCAAATGAGTGATTTTGCCATATCACCTTAACCATAAAAATATCTCGTAACCGCAACTTCTTCACTTGTCGATCAGCAATAGATATCGGCTTTTCCTCATAAGTTAAATTCTTATCCAATTGAATTTCCTGGGGTTGAATGACATGAGTAGGATCCAGTAAGTATTTCCGTAACATAGACACATGAAATATTGGATGAACATTACTCAGTTCTGGTGGCAGAGCTATGCGATATGCTACTACACCTATTCTGTCCAATATCTCAAAAGGACCTATATACCGAGGGCTTAACTTCCCTTTCTTTTCAAATCTCATCACTCCTTTCATGGGTGAGACTTTCAGGAACACTTGTTCACCCTCTAAAAATTCTAACTCCCTTCGTCTGTTGTCAACATACGCCTTTTTTCTACTCTGAGCTACCTACAGCCTTTCTCTAATCAGCTTTACATTGTTCAAAGCTTCTTGTACAAGATCTGGCCCTATAAGTTTAGCCTCGCCCACTTCGAACCATTCAATGGGAGATCTGCACCGTCTACCATACAAAGCTTCAAATGGGGCCATCTGTATACTAGTCTGGTAACTATTATTATATGCAAATTCAGCCAAAGGCAAGTACATATCCCAACTTCCACCAAAATCAAAAATGCAGGCTCGGAGCATATCTTCTAAAATCTGAATCGTACGCTCAGACTGACCATCAGTTTGCGGATGGAAAGCTGTGCTCAAGTTCAATCTCATTCCTAATGCTTCTTGAAAAGCTTTCCAAAATCGTGCCGTGAACTGCGGCCCTCGATCCGATATAATCGATATAGGAACTCCATGTAGCCTAACTATTTCATTTAAATAGAGCCTTGCATACTGAGCTACATTGTAGCTTATTTTCACAGGCAGAAAGTGTGCTGACTTCGTCATGCGGTCTATAATGATCCAGATATAATCATTTCCCTTGGGAGTTCTTGGTAATCCAGTGATAAAATCCATAGTAATTCTCTCCCACTTCCATTCTAGTATCTCTATTCGCTGATGTAACCCTGCAGGTCGTTAATGTTCAACTTTTACCTGCTGGCATGTCAAACAATGGGAAACATATTCCGCAATATCCCTCTTCATACCATCCCACCAATACAATTCCTTTATGTCTTGGTACATCTTTGTCATTCCCGGGTGTATGGTATATGTAGATCGATGTGCTTTCTCCAAAACTTGTTTTCTCAAATCATGAACATTTGGGACACATAATCGTCTACCGTATCTTAATACCCCTTCAGTATCCACTGAGAATTCAGAATCCTTACGATCCTTCATTTCACTCTTAATCTTGAGCAAATTAGCATCCTTGTCTTGATCAGCTTTGATTTGCTCAACTAAGAAAGATTGGAGCTGCACATGAGTCAATAATATTCCCGGTTCTTTTATTTCAAACTTTATCCCCTTACTTTCTAACTTATGGATGTCTTCTAACAAGGGTTGTCGCACCTCTGCTATATGAGCCAAACTTCCCATTGACTTTCTGCTTAGAGCATCAGCTACTACATTTGCTTTACCTGGATGATACAAAATCGTACAGTCATAGTCTTTCAGTAACTCCATCCATCTTCTTTGCCTCAAATTAAGATCCTTCTGTTGAAAAATATATTTGAGGCTTTTGTGATCTGTATAAATCTCACAAGTTCTTCCATACAGGTAATGTCTCCAAATCTTTAGAGCAAATACTACAGCTGCCATCTCTAAATCATGGGTGGGATAATTCTGTTCATGCTTCTTCAACTGTCTAGATGCATAAGCAACTACTCTTTCATTTTGCATTAACACACAGCCTAAGCCCACTCTAGATGCATCACAGTATACTACGTAATCTCCTGTATCTGTAGGAATGGTAAGGATTGGGGCTGTGGTCAAGCACTCCTTTAATTTCTGAAAACTCCCTTCACAAGCATCAGACCACACAAATTTTATTCCTTTCCTAGTCAATCTGGTCAAAGGAGCGGCTATTTTTAAAAAATCTTTAACAAATCTACAGTAATAGCCTGCTAACCCGAGAAAGCTACGAATTTCAGTTACTGTCGTAGGGCGTGGCCATTGCTGTACTGCTTCTATCTTTTTGGGATCAACACGAATACCATCTTTGGTAACCACATGCCCTAGGAACGTAACACTACTAAGCCAAAATTCACACTTTGAAAACTTAGCATACAATTGATGTTCTCTTAGGGTTTGCAAAGCTATCCTTAGATGTCGCTCATGCTCCTCTGAACTCTTTGAATACACCAGAATATCATCGATAAATACAATAATAAACTGATCCAGAAAAGGTTTAAATACCCTATTCATTAAGTCCATAAATGCAGCTGGGGCATTCGTTAAACCAAATGGCATTACTAATAACTCGTAGTGTCCATACCGAGTCCTAAAAGCAGTTTTTGAAATATCTTCCTTCTTTATTTTCAGTTGATGATACCCAGATCTCAGATCAATTTTTGAAAAACATTGAGCACCTTGTAACTGATCAAACAGATCATCTATTCTGGGTAGAGGATATTTATTTCGTATAGTTACTTTGTTCAATTGCCTATAATCAATACATAAACGTAAGGATCCATCCTTTTTTTTTACAAAGAGGACAGGAGCACCCCAAGGAGATGTGCTAGGTCGAATAAAACCTTTATCTAATAAATCTTGCAGTTGCTCCTTTAATTCCTTAAGTTCTGCGGGTGCCATCCTATAAGGAGGTATGGATATTGGTTGTGTTCCGGGAAGAAGATCAATACCGAACTCAATCTCTCGGTCTGGTGGTAATCCTGGCAACTCTTCAGGGAATACATCAGGGAATTCTTTAACTACTGGAACCTGCTCTAAACTTGTATACTTCATATCAACATCCTTGACTACTGCTAAATATCCCTGACATCCTCTTTGTAACAGTTTATGAACTGTTAAAGCTGAAATTAAATTACTAGACTCCTTACTACAATCTCGTTGTATCATAAAGGAAGATTCTCCAGGAACATTAAACTTAATCACCTTATGATGACAGTCTAGAATGGCATGGCATGATGCCAACCAATCCATTCCCAAAATCACATCAAAGTCTATCATATCTAGAACTATCAAATCGATAAGAGTCTCCTTGCCTTCTATCGAAATCTCACATGATTTATACACATCATTTACTAATAGGAATTCTCCTATTGGAGTAGCAACCATGAAAGAACAATGCAAACTAGCAGGATCTCTATCCAAGTTCTTAGCAAAGCATGGTGATATATAAGAATGAGTAGAACTAGGATCGAACAGAACATATGCTTTATGAGAACATACTGATAATGTACCTGTCATAACTGCATTTGAGGCCTGAACATCCTGTCGTGTCAAGGCAAAAACTCGAGCTGGTTCTCGCCCTCGATTTCCTGATCCTCTACCAGGACCACCACTACTTGCTTGGACTGAGGCTGCTCTACTAGGTTGTGCTGGCACAGATGCAGGGGTTGAAGCTGGTTGCACTGATGCTTGACTAAAACTTCACAGTTGTGGACAATTTCTCATCAGATGACCCATTTGTCTACACTTAAAACATGCACCAGGTTCTCTGTGACACTGTCCAGTATGGGACCTACCACAATTTGGACATAGTGGAATTGATCTTGAGTATTGCTGACTCGGGGGTTTCATATCTCTTTGGAACATTCTCTGCTTGTTAATGTTAACTGATGGCTGGTTAGAACTACTAGCTCCTGTTTGATTAAAACGCTGTGAATTTTGAAATCTTGACCCACTGACAGTAGGTTTATATCTAATCTGAGCATTATTATCTCGATCTCTTTTCCTTCTCTTAAGATCTTCTATGTCAGCTTGCTCTCGTGTTTCCATCATTCTAGCACAGTTCACAGCTGCTGAATAAGTTGAAAAATGATCCATCTGAGGACCCACTGACTTAAACAATGGGCATATCAATCTCAAAACAAATCTCTTAATTCTATCCTTTTCAGTTGGGACCAGGTATGGTGTATATCTGGACAACCGGGTAAAACGAATGTCATATTCAGAAACTGACATGTTTGGTGTTTGTTTCAATTCCTCAAACTCTCTGGCCCTCTTGTCTCTTTCACTTGTTGGTAGAAAGCGATTCATAAATGCTTCCTTAAATTCGTTCCACTCCATCGATGGTAAAACAACTGTCCATCCTTGTACAAATGTCTCAAACCAAACTTGGGCCACATCAGATAGTTGAAAAGACACCAACTCTACAGATCTTCTACTAGAGCACCCCAAGGCTCTGAAAATTCGTTCCACAGCATCAATAAAGATCTGTGGGTCTTCCTGAACATCTGACCCAGAAAAAGTCAGAGGTTTTAACTTAAGGAATTGCGGTAATGACACCTCAATCCCTCTCAGCCTATCCTCTTGGTCAGCTGTTCTTCCCAGTTCTTGCACTTCAGGAGCATGTTCTGCGGGCTGGCCTTCCCTTCTACCCTGTTCCACTATAAATCCAGCCAATGTTTCTAAACTTCTATGTATACCAGCAATCATATCAGCATTTCTATCAGGTGGCTCCTGAGGGGTTTCTACTCTTCCCTCAGGAACTCTATCAGGTACAGGAGTCTGTTCACCTTGTCTTGGGGTTCTCAGACCCCGTGCACGTCCTCTACCTCTACCTCTTCCTCTAGGTCGGCCTCTACCATGGCCTCTTTATACTGGTATTGTAGATTGTGCAGACTCTTCTATAGAGGGTGCACGATCTACAGCTTCTTCTCTAGTGACCGCTCTAGTTCTTGGCGGCATCATTAACTATACAGAATAAAACACCTCTTTAAGATACGTGTATTCAAACTTTACTCAAGAAATTTAAAGACACTTGGAAAGGAAGTGAATATCCTATAGATTCCCTCAGCAGCACCTGAAGTATAAATATGTTCGGCTCATATCGATACTAAAGGTCCTACTAAAGAATCCCTTGCTCTGATTGTCACAGAGAAACCAAACCAGGCTCTGATACCAACTTGTCACGTCCCTACTTTAGGAACGCGAATATCATTAATATCCGTTAAACTTGTTATTATGCATATTCAAATGATCTCACAATAATACATATCCAAGTATGATTCAACGTTCACAAGTTTACAAAACCAATAATTATACATGCCAAGTCTATATACATCAAATTTACAGCGGAAACAAGGATCTTGCCTGTGACTTTCATAGCAACACTAGAGTACAATTATATTACAATATATTACACTGAGAGCATAGAAACAAGTTAGGCTCACCACTGAAGCACGACACCTAGTCGGTCAAGTAGCCGCGGGACCAAATCCTGGGTCTTTATCTGAAAAATATATCAACCACGTGTAGTGAGTTTTACAACTCAGTGAGCAGATAACACCTCCTATGACTTCTCAGGTCAACATAAGGATGTACTTATATAGTAAAACTTGTCATATCAAAATCTACCGTTCAAAAGTACATTCTTATGGGACCCGCATTTTCAAAATATTCTCAATTCAAATCACATTTTAATAACTGTAACCACATATGATACAAATAAATCTTAAATAGATTTTGGTATGCATTAAAAATCAAATCTTTTCAATAGACAAATATGGAATGTGAGTTCATCACCCATCTGCCTCCTCACAATTCCATAGTCACAATCATAGTAGGTAATCAGGGACTGTGAGTACATCACCCAACTGCTTCCTCACAATACCACTGACTACAACTTCAATAGATCAATAAGGAATGTGAGTACATCACCCAACTGCCTCCTCACATTACCTCTGACTACAACTTCCAACAACTGGGAATGTGAGTACATCACCCAACTGCCTCCTCACATTCCCACTTCTATGACCTTCACATTACCGTCTCAAGCCATATAACCGACAAAATTCATCAATATATATATATATATATATATATATATATATATATATATATATATATATATATATTAATGCATATTCATCAAATAGAATGTAAAATTATCAAGCAACTCGCCATGAGTTTTACGCTTGCCGTAATTATCAAGCAACTCGCCATGAGCTTTACGCTTGCCGTAATTATCAAGCAACTCGCCATAAGCTTTACGTTTGCTGTAATTATCAAGCAACTCGCCATGAGCTTTACGCTTGCCATTCAATTTCTTTCATAAAATAATATGCATAATTTTTATATCCGACAATTAATACGTATAAAAAAAATCACATGTTCAATGTGTTTCAGAATTTATTGCATAATCAAACTCTTCTTGAACTACATATCATATACCAAATATTTCAGACATTTCCAAACCATTTCAAGAACATATGGAAGTATAAATAACATGTAATCATGCTCATTTATCAATGTAAAGTTCAAGAAGAGTAAAAACAAGCCATAGAAAGAATCATCTACTCACCACTTTGAAGTACAAAGTTGGACACCCTTAAAATCCTATTTTCTGATCCGAATTCAGCGAAATAAACCCCAAAATCGAATTTAGAACGTCCGAAAACCTTGAAAACGTCTCCGGATTTGTAAAATTTGGCCTCTGGGAGCTCGATCAACACAGGTCAACGCAAGGAGGTCCGGCTGCCACGCGCTACACGCGCCGCCCAAGGAGCTGTGCGTGAGATTCACTCGCCGAGAGAGATTTGGCGCGTGGGGGCACGTGTGGTGGTGGATTGGCCTGAAATTTGAGATCCAAGGGTATCGGTGCCTTCTGGATCGATCTACAGTGTTAGTTTTTGCGTTTGAGAACTAAAAATAGGAGTTTCGGGGGTTACCTTTTTGGCCGATTTTCCCTTCAATATTCCGGCCAATTTCCGGCCAATTCTCCAGAAACCAATCGGATGGATTTGAAGAACTCTTCGTCCTGAGTCCGTTGGTGGTGGTGGTGTCGAAATCCGAGTTCCGAAAGTACGAGAATCCTAGAGAGAAGATTTAGGGATTTTAGAGAGAGAAAATAGGGAGAGAGAGGAAGGGATCCGAATTTTCTCCAGTTTTCTTGCTGCAGAGGGTTTAAAATATCTTAAGGGATGAATCTGCAAATTTTCTATTTTTGAGGAAGGTCCTTGCAAATTTTCCATATTTACATTTTGACCCCAAAACTTTTAGGTAATTGCATTTTTGCCCCAAAACGTAAATTTCTCACATTTCTTTTATAATTCTTTAATCCATGTAAATAATAACTTATTTTTATCGGGTCTTAACTCCATTTTCGAGATCCTCTCTTTAATTCCAAATTTCCCTTAATTAAAATCTCCATTTTCCAAAATTATGTCTTTTATTCTAAATTTCTTTAGTTGAACTTTCTCGTTAAATTTACGACTATTACACCTGAGCTGTGGCCTAATGATGGCGGTAAATATCCACTTTCTTTGTTCACGTTGACAAATGTAGGCAAGGAAGTATTTCTGAAAACACTTAAGAATGTATTTGTACTTGACGGTTATTCCAGTAATATCTCCAGATGTATTGACGTAAGACAGCGTAAGATTGGAGGACTAAAAAGTCACGACTGTCACATCCTTATGGAACAACTGTTACCGTTAGCCATAAGAAAGACACTTCCCAAGCCGGTATTTGCAGTTCTGATCGAGTTCTGTTTATTCTTCAGACAACTTTGTTCTAGATTTTTGAATATTAATGAACTTGATCAACTTCAAAATCGAATCATTATGACGTTGTATCATCCTGAAATGTTATTTTTGTCGTCTTTCTTTACAGTCATGGTGCACTTGACTGTACATTTGGTCATGGAAGCAAAGTTAGGAGGACCAGTCCAATATCATTGGATGTATCCCATCGAAAGGTAAAACATTAAAAACACATAATTTCAGTTTCTTGCATTATTGTTAATCCAATTTTATTCATTTCATCTATGTTCTCTAGATATTTAGGTAAACTTAAATCTTTCATACGGAATAGAGCAAGGCCAGAAGGCTCAATAGCAGAGTCATACATTGCAGGAGAAGTTTTATTATTCTGTTCCAAGTACATAAATAGTGTTGACACTGTCTTCAATTGTCATCTTCGTGTGGATGATCGACCCGATGTTGGGACGTCTGACAGGGGTTTGTTCCCACCAATAGAAAGACCAGTTGGTGGATTTGATTATTTCACCCTTTCTCCCCGGGAAAAATTGCAGGCTCATCGGCATGTCTTAACAAACTGTAAAGAAGTTGATACTTATTTACAGTAAGTTAACTAACACTTAGTTACATTTGCATACAATTTTTTGTCCTGTGTAGCATTAAGTGTTCAGACAATGTTTTCTCAACAGGGAATTTAGAGACTATGTACGACATAGTTTAAGAAGTCGAACGCGATCATCAACCGAGATAGATAAAAAAGTCCACAGAGAATTTGTCTCTTGGTTTTCGCGTCGTGTAAGTATTTCAACATGGTCACATTTATTTCATATGCCAAATATGAGTACAACTCATCCTTTATTCGTTTTCCATATTGCAATTAATGCCGATGGATCGCAGTGTGCTGATTTAAAATATCTGACACTTGGTCCACTAGATAGAGCACGTAGATACAGTGCTTACAATGTCAATGGATTCAAATTTCGAACTTTAGAACGAGATTAAGGGATGACATCTCAAAATAGTGGAGTTTACGGTACTTTCGGGACGAGGAGTTATGCAAGTAGTAATGATACAAACATGCAATTTGGTGGCGTCCCGTATTACGGAAAACTATTGGACATTATCGAGTTAAACTACCATGGCCATTTGACAGTCGTATTATTTAAGTGTATGTGGGCCAACACAACTACAACGAGAGGAATTGCAATTGATGAATTTGGGGTGACATCGGTTGATTTTTCTCGGTTGATTCACACTGGTGAAAATGATGATGACGAGCCATACATCCAAGCGTTTGAGGCTCATCAAGTGTACTATGTACAAGATGAGCTGGACAAGAACTGGAGTATAGTGATGCATTTAAAACCCCGTGACTTATACGAGATGGGCGATGAAAATAAAAATCTTATTTACGAGAGCGATCCATTACATGAGCAAAATTTAGAAAGATTGTTTTCAGAAGGAGAAGTTAATTTATGCTTGTTACGGTATTAGTTTTGCTGTTGTCGCCTATTTATATATATTTTAGACTACTTATATTTACTGTACTATTTTATTTATTTCCATAACTTTTATTAGGTAAAGTTTATTTTATAATTGTTTCATTAATTTCATTTTGCCAGTAGCGGTGACAATGAAGAAGGCTAGATCACTCTACACGGGCATGGCAGGGGCGTCCAGTTCTAACACTCCCACTCTCCGTGGGGCGATCAGTGAGGGCGAACAGCCCATTATGGAGTCGGAGGCTATCGGGTCATCAGTCCCTGGTAGCGACTCCCATCCATTGGATTTGCAGGCCGTCCCATGCACACTCCCCCCACCCGACGCTCAGGCACCGGACGACGATTACACGTTCAATTTTGACGCGATATTTGGCGGTGTAGAGGAGGAGCATCAGCCTGATGAGCAGGAGCGCAGACACAGGAGGAGTTGGACAGTTGATGTAGTCGGTGAGTATTGTAAACATATACACTTTATGCGTTTAATTATTTTTTTCTTAGTAACATAATACATAATTGTCATTATTTATTTTGACAGACGCGACTGGGCAGATGACGTCTAGACAGTTGACTGTCCATGACGTATGGGCCCTGCCTCAGGGGTCAAAGGTGGTTGTCCAATTCAACGACAACCATCAGGCTATCGGAGATAGTGGCGGTTTGCTCGGTGTCTTCCTCGGCACCATCGGAGATAACTTTCGGTTATTCCCGATCTCCTACAAGGACTGGAGGAGCATTCCTCAACAGTCAAAGATGAATGTCTTCGTAAATAATATTCAAGTATGAAAACATATATCTTTTGTAATTAATTATATTTATTTGTAATTTATATGCAATTTATGTGTAACTAATTTTTTAATTTCATTTGCAGACACATTTTAATGTGACGGATCAACACAAGAAACTGATCATGCAGTCGTTAGGAGCGAAATAAAGAGCGGCACGATACAATTTATTTTTCCTGGCGTACAATAGTATGAAGACCAGAGATCAGTTGCGGAGTGAAGTCCCGACAGGCATTCCAACTGATCAATGGGCAACTTTCGTAGACTATCGCCTAGACGCGAAGTCTAGGGTAAGTTGTTAATATATATTTATAAAATTTAACTTTTAAATATTGTCACTAATTATTTTTCCTACGTGATTAATTAGGATGTGGCTGCAAAGAATAAACGGAACAGAAGACAGTTGACAATGCCACACACTACTGGATCCAAGAGCCTTGCGCGTAAAAAGGCAGAGATGGTAAGTTTAAATCTATAAATATTTTATTTTTTTAAATGTTGAGAAGACTATAATATATATAATCATAAATTTATTGATTAATTATTTTAATTTTCAGGAGATTGAGCTTCAAGGTCCAGTGACTCGTGGTGATGTATGGACGGCAGCTCATAAAAGAGCTGACGGATCATACATCAACAACGAAGCTCGGGCTGTTGTAGTAAGTAATAAAATCTTATCAACCATACGTGGGTAATTATTTAATTTTTTGATAATGTTTAATATTATTAATTTTCTGTTATTGAATGTTAGGAGAAAATTGCTTCGATCCAGCAGGAGGACAGCTCGTCCCAAGAGCTCTCAACGGCCGATTCGCTTGTGAGAGCTCTTGGCACTAAGAAGCACTCCGGCCGCGTTCGAGGATTTGGATTGGATGTTTGCTCAACTCAAGTCTTCGATCATGGTTCGTCTGGGTCGAGCTCACAGTTTGGGCCTTCATACCACGACTTACAGAGTGAGGTGGAGCGCCTGAAGACAGCTATGCAGGAGTAGGACGCTGAGCTCCAGCGACGAGATGCTGAGCTCACAGCACGGCAAGCACAGATGGAGGCTGCTATGACGTTCCTGCTACAAAAATTTCAGGGTCAGCTGCCACCTGAAATTTCAAGATTTCATAGTCCCGGACCCAGGGTAACCTTTTAATACATAAAAATTGTTGGTATAATTTTGTTTATTTTAAAAACACTAAAAATTCTAACAAACAAAATTTATTTTTCAGGATCCCAGCGATCATGGTAGTGGGCATCAGCGTGATCAGCATCCGTAGGGTCCGGGAACTTGATTTAGTTATTATATTTGTATATATAGTTTTGTCACATTCGTTACTATTAATTTTTTTGTACATATATTTTATATATATATATATTCATTTTAATTCAATAATTTATGCATCTTTAGTATCTAGTTAAATATTAATAAATTTTAAAATATAATTTTTAATTATTAAATAATTCACACGTTTAATTATTATATAATAAAATAAAATGTATCTAAATTAATTTATAAAATATCAAAAATATAAATTAATTTTTATTTTGTAAAACAATTTAATAATAAATAAATTTAAGCATTATTAGTATTATGGATAGCACAAAATATTATATTTTAAATTACAAATAAATTTAATATAAAAAAATTAATTAATTTTATTAACTAAAAATTTAAAAAAAAAATTATAACTAACGACGATTTTTAAATCGTCGTTATTTTTAACGGCGGTTAAAAACCGTCATTACTTTTAACGGCGGTTAAAAACTATCGCTATTACTGGTTTAACGACGATTTAAAAACTGTCGTTAAGACAGTCATAGCAACGATTATTCTTACGATTGCTGAAACCATCGCTATACATGGAGTTTCACGACGGAACATGGAGTTTCACGATGATTCTAGAACCGTCGTGAATAGGCATAACGACGGTCGAAACCGTCGTTATGCCCACTTAAAAACCGCAGTAATGACGCGATTTTTTTGTAGTGAGTCTTTTGCTAAGCCAACAAAAAAAGATTAAATGAAACTCATAGGACCGGATCAAAGTAAGTTGGGTTAGTCTTTAGCTTCTATTAATACTACTATTTGGCCATGTTTAGATATGAATTATGACTTTGCTAAAAAGAAAAGTGAATTCTGATAATTTTTCTAAGAAAAATATAGTAATTGGAAATTAAATTAATCATATAATTTTTTTCATCATATAATAATAAATATAATTTTTGTTGTAGTAAAGTTAGATAGATAGAAAACGTTTTTATAATGGAATAATAAATATTAATATTTTTAATTTCTCAAATAAATTAAGTATTATTCAGCAATTTTTTTATGACAGTCAAAACTGAGACACACCTCGATGCCCTGAGTAAAGAGTAGCTGAAACCTCAATAGATTGACCGAGTGAATTAATAATAAGGTATCTTATTTACTTTAATTACTTAAATTTAAATTTTGAAATCAGAATGTAAGAAAATTTATTTTTTTAATACACTAAATTAATGTGAAAAATATGTCTTTAGAATTATCTAAGTAAAAATTTATGTTCAATTACCATGCAAACTGTCCAGATAATACAAAATAATAATAATAATAATAATAAAATAACAGTTAACGTTCGAAATCCATATAATTAGGCGAAAGGGTCGTGTACCCTGCTTTCTGCCCCTCAAGCGAAGGCAAAACGACAGCGTAGAAAGCATTCGTTGGAGAGCGCAAAACGTAACCGAAACTCGAGTTACAAATTACACGTCCCCACTGAGATTAACGACTTTTCTCGGGCGACTCTTTCGTTTCCCCTCCTCCCTCAACAATTCCAACGGCTCTCTCTCTCTCTTCACCATTTTCAATTTTCGGATCTTTGTGTTAGAAGTTTTAATCACAATCGGCTGCTGCAACAATGTCGTTGTCGGATTCCGAGACCTCCCAGAGCGGAGCATCAGAGTACAAACCCTTCCGCCAGATTAGCCGTGATCGTAAGAGCCACTTTCACTTATTCCACTTCGCATTTTGTTTTTTATTCTTTCTTTTCATTTTCCGTTTGTTTCTCGAGAAATGTGGGTAGAGAAAAGGATTTGAATAAGGAAAATATAGATGCGGAGTGGCTCATCTGAAGGCTTAATTTCCCCCCCCCCCCGACAATTCTGAGCTACGAAGCTGAGCTTAGTATAGAAACATGTGCCTCTGAAATTCCAATGTTTTCTATTTACCCGGTCTTTCATTTTGATTTAAACTGAGAGGACTTCTCAAGTTCACCGTATTTTTCTTTTACCTCGGATGTATTCAACCTTCTGGAAAATGAAAAGAAATATATATATTAAAATTTTGAATTTCATAACCATTTCAATGTTTAGCACTCACAATTCTCTCATTTTTTTTAGCGTAAGAATTTAACGTTTACAACTTAAAACACATGCAACATATATACATGTAATGACTTTCTTTCTTTCTTGATTCTGTTTCATAATCTTTTTCACGGCTGGCTGCTATAGGGTTATTGTATGAAATGCTTGGATCGGCAAAGTCAGGGGATTCTAAAGCATGGAAGGTATGTAATTAACGTAGTTACAATGTGTGATTATTTTGTGGCTTCTTCAGTTTTCTCTTTGCCTGTATACTCTTTTTTATTCCTCCAAAAAGAACGTTTTCATAGTCTTCATACGTAGTTCGTTGTTAATTTTGTGTTTATAGTGATAAACATTTGTACTAAATGTTACCTATTTACCCGATGATATTTGCTTGATTTTTCCTTAAGGCATTTGGTCTGGAGAATGCAGTTGACTCGTTAACATCTGACTCTAAGATGATTTTCAAGATTATAATGAAGAGCATAGGTGAATGGGGGGTTTTATGGATATTCAAAAGTATGAGCTAAAGCCTATCAGCTCAATAAAATACCACTACTCAAAAGATTTTAATTTCCACAATGTATAATTGTAAACTAATAATCTTTCTAGTTACCTTCTACAGTGAAAAATGTCAGTTAGTGAGTTAAAGCAAGACTTTTTTTGTGGCTGATTTCAGTGGAGTAGGAACCTTTAAAATGTAAATGCTTTTCTAAGTTTTATTTTAAGTATTTGCTGTTATTCACCTCTCATTCGTGATGAAGAGAATGTAGTTGACTTTTGCATTCTGTAACTTCACATATTGTTGTAAGTTAGAGACTTACAATTTGAAACCAATTGGAAGAGGGGAAGACTCACTATATGTATAAGTATGTCAGTTATATGGAGCTATTTTGTTTTTCTAATAGTTGCTCCAGCAAAACTTCCCATGAGTCAGAAGGACTCTTGTTTTCCTCCTTTTTAAGTTTCGTTAATTTTTATATGGATATATACTCACCTACATTTTTACAATTTATGACAAACATATTTTCAATTTATTTGGTGTCATTCAAGTCCATCAGTACTCTGTTAAGAGTGGACATTTAATATTACACAGGGTTTATGGTTATTTTTTACTGTAATTCAGAATTGAACATTTAAAAAAAACCAATATGGTGTTTCATTAGAGGTGTTCACGTTTTTATACTCTGTATATAGCTTTTGAATCTTGAGGAGAGGAAAAGACCAGCATTGCAATAGCCATCAGTAGATTTCTAGCTCAAGTAATAGATCCTATAGCTATTTGAAGTATATTAAATAGTATTTTAGTTTTTAAATTTTACGTTGATACTCCATAGCTAGGAAATTTTTTATTTGCTAGCCTTTAAATAGTAAAGTATACTAGTCAGTCTTGTTTAATAAAATTGATAAAGTATTGAAAAGAACAAGGGAAAAAAGAGGTAGATGACCTTTACCCTTTCAACTAATTCTATACAAAAACATGTTTCTAGAAATTGCTTTACTCATCTTGTGATTCCATTGCTAATATGTAATTTCATGGAAGGTATTACCACAGTGCAAGAGACCTAGTGGAAAAAGACTTAGTTGTTATTGTTGTTGTTGTTGTATTACTACAGTGCAAGAGAATTGGCAAGCTCTTCTGAGCTGACATTCTTTCTTTTCCTCTGCTTTTAGTTTTGTTAGCTGTTTTAGGAGCAGCATTCAGCTTCCACCTTTGTATGCCTCTTTTCTTTCAAAGATTTCCTTTATCAAATGACATGAACGATTATATCATATCTTCTATGTTTATTAGTAGGCAAGTTCTGTATGCCTTATGCTACAGAATGTAGGAGAAGTGTCATAACTTAAAGCACAAGTGTTAGGGTTCGTCATGCAGAAAGCAATTTCCAGGTTCTGAACACTTCAATCTGCAATTTTGATTAAAATTTTCTTCAAGGAGGGTTGAATGGAAGATTTATGTTCTGTTATATAAAAATTTTATTAAGGCTTTTTTTATAAGTTTCAGTGATTCCATGGTTTGATGCAATTCAAGAAGTGCTGTATGTATGAAATTTTGGTACCCATTATAAGATTTAGGAGCTATGCCTATAGAAACTTTTTATAGGTGCATTAGGTTCATGTTTTGAGGTGCTGTCCTACAAAGCTTTGTCTAATTGTTTAATGTCTGCATGCACCCATAACAAAATATTTTGTTATCCTCCCATATGGTAAATCCGTTGATCTAAGCATGTCTACTATTTCTTTCTCCATAGAGTTGATTATTACTTAATTGAAGTTGATAATCAGACATGTTAGACAATATTTTCTCACAGGTGCTCATAATGGATAAAGTCACTGTGAAAGTTATGTCACAATCATGTAAAATGGCAGATATCACAGACCAAGGAGTTTCCTGTAAGTATATTTTAGGCTTTTTTGTATTTAATCTTTTTTTCTGGTTTTCTTCTATTGAAACCCATTTACTCTAGGTCATGACACAAAAGAGAATTTAACGAAGCGGATATATCAAGCTTTCTAGAAGCAATTCCCATTATCATGAAATGGTGAATTCACCTTTTTGAATCTTTCTGAAACAAGCAATTTCAAATGTGATTATTGGTGCCAAATGACTTGAAACAATTTTTTCCAAGACTCACATACACACAAAAGCAAACTAAAAAAATATGGAAATGAATCTTCTCTTATTGCTAAATGGCAACCACAAGGTTCCCGGAGATTTCAATTACAAGTATTACACTGAATGCATGCTCCCAAAAAAACCCCTATTCTTATAATCTTCCATTCCCATTGTTGCTCATTAACCAATTCCCGCTACGGTTATCAACAAACTGACGAACCCTCTGGCCACGTGTCCTGTGCAACGGTCAAAACCGTTGCTTAATTGTTTCACATAAAATGGTGCATTTCCTTTACTGATTTATGCTCTGTTTAGTAAAATTAGCTTATAAACTTTCAACTCATTTAAATTATTCAAATAAATTCGTTTATCAAGCACCTCTAATTTGATCAAACAAATTTATAAACTAATCAAATAAGTTATAAAATAACTTATTTATCTTACCAAACACACTCTTACAAGTGTAACATGACTCTTTTAAACTTCAGAAATTTTAAGAAAATATACATTAAGATTTTCAGTGCTTTTTGTTATGCTATTTAACTGACTGCAGAAAACTCACTAGCACTAACTTTTCCCTTTCATTAGGATGCATTTTAAGTTCTATAAACCTTCTGTAAATTGCCCCGTTGACTCCAATTGACTGTGTACTTCTTTCAACAACGTTAGGTTTTCAAAATTATGCTTTAAATTAGCTACTCTCTGGTTTTCTTTATTTTGATATTTCGTCCTCATAGCCAATGTGCCAAATTTACTATAATGTTCTTGTTCTTTGTTTAATCATTTGAAATATTGGTTTATTAAACTGCTTGACATCTTATTGCAGTGGTGGAAGACATTTTCAGGAGAAGGGAACCATTACCATCAATGGATGCTGTTTATTTCATGCAACCAATAAAAGAGAAGTAATTTAATTTTTTATCAAGAAATATCCAATTTGTTTTATGATGAACTCTGAAATAGATATAGAAATTGTGAAAAACCTAAAGTAATTAGCATATGTGCTTTTTGGATTCTTCAAGGACAAATGATCCTCTATTACGCAACATTAATTAGGATTTTCAGAGATTATAGAGCCATTGTTTGACACCCTCACAACATTTAATACATGGGAACTACTTTTGGTAGCATCCAGTGTGCAACTACCATATTTGCTATAAAATATGCTTGTGTAATGTTAGCTTATTTCCCTGCTTCTTTGTTTTTCTTGACCTTTTATAATTTCAATTTATCAGATATATATAATTTCAGTGATTCAACTTTCCTATTTGATATAATCATTTATATAGCATACAAGAAGAGGCTTCAACCTAATTTAAAATGAGAAATACCTTTGACTGTTCTCTTTATTATTACATTTTTTATGAGAGAGTACTTGTAAAAGCTATCAATTCAGGACACATATTTCTCGCATTCAATGGCAGAGACACGGAGAGGGCCAATCGAAAGCTTCAAATTTACTAGGAGGAGAGGATCAGCTTGAGATTAAGGGGAATGATGTTAGTCACATGGATAAATTCAAGTTTTTATAGGTGGGACCTGATAGATAGAAAGAGAGAGAGGAAAAGACAATTCTAGAGGGAAATAAATTAGGAAAGCTAATATACTTGAGGTCTTCAAAGCATCTTAGCTGTATTTTAGTGAACTATCACCATGAAAAGATTGTCAAGATGCAAGGATTTCTTATTGTTCAAAACTAATCTCTGTATATATAATACATAACAGAAATGTATTTGAATTAAAATGTTATACACACACATACATACACATGTACAAAAGGTACAAGTATGTATTGGTAGAAACACAAGGATTTACATGAGCAATACAATTGTTACTCTAATATGATAGAATGTGTCAATAAAGAGAAAGTGAACAAAAGTCCAACATCCCTGGAATTGTGGCATTCTTCTATTTTTTTTCATTGCCTCATATTATTCAATATCCATGTTCCCTTTAAGTGAATTACGTTGTTTAAGCTTGAACTGCTCCCATCCTTACCCATCTTTGCTATCTTCTCCAACTTACAGCTCATGCAGAATTTAGGAATTAAGAATTTTAGAAATTCTTGTAGGTTGAGAAAAGAGTTACCCTGTTAAGAGTTATTAATAATTTAATAAAGCCTTGTTGACTAAAGAAATAGTTACTTGCAGTGCACTCAAAGTAAAAGTATTAGATCATAGGTATCACCCACCTTGAAGATTAATCCTAGCTTCCACCAACAAAAAAAAGGGGCACACACATACACAAAAACAAAAACTCCAGCAACTTGAATTCTGCTTTTGTTTGATTATATATTTCCAGGAATTTTGCCATTCTATTATGGGATTTAAATTTGTGAAGGTATTGTTTTTAGTTATGGAGTTTCTGGTGTTGAGATTGTGGTAGTGTGGTATGATGTGTAAGTGTTTTAGTGTTGGTTTGTCAGTTTTTAGTTAAGGAAGTTGCAATAAGAACTCTTGGTACAACCTGGGGAGTCATAAGGAGTCGAGACCCTGAGAGTTGCCTATTGAATACTTTGGCTTTGGTAAGTCAAAAATTGAGTTCTTTTTATTTGAGTTGGTTATTGTTCTTTGTTTTCTTTTTAGTTGGACTCTATTTATAACAAGCTATAAGATCTGCTATATTGTATGGTACTGAATGTTGGGCAGTTAAAAGACAACATAAAAATAAATTCAATATTGTAGAGATGAGAATATTGTGCTGAATGTGTGGACACACCAGAAGAAATATGATCAGAAATGAGTACATTAAAGAGAAGATTGTGGTAGCACCTATTGTGGAGAAGATGGTAGAATCTTACATAAGGTGATTTGGTCATGTGTTAAAAAAATCTATAGAAACCTTAGTAAGAAGAGTAGATCAGATGGAGAATTATCTGATAGTTAGAGGTAGAGGGAGGCCAAAGAAAACAATAGATAAAACTATTAAAAATGATTTAATAGTTAATAACTTATCTATTGATTTTATTCATAATAGGCCACTGTGGCGCCGTTTGATCTATGTAGCCGATCTCACCTAGTGAGAAAAAATTTAGTTGTTGTTGTATTTGTAACAAGCTGCAAACTTTGCTACCTTTAGCTTGAGGGGAGTGTTAAGAAGTATAAAAAATTTAGAAAAATCTTGTAGGTTAAGAAAAGAATTACCTTGTAGTGAACCCAAAATAAAATTTTAAGTTTCAAGTGCAATTATAGTATGAGGTTGAGAGCTAGTATTATGCCCACCATCATTGAGAGTTTCAATAATATATTTTGTTTGGTCCCTTCTGTTACATCCTAACTTTTGTTCTCCCTATTTTCTGAAAGAATTGACCTACTGATTGGACCTCTAAATCATGTAGTAGGCTCGAGTGAAATTTACTTTTGTTAGATCCTTTCATTAATATGTGTATTAGTTAATATAATACACAACAATTTAGGATATTTGAAATTTTCAAAGAGCTGGCAACTTGATGCATGGTATCTCCCAACTAGATGATGGAATACACTTTTCATTATTTATAGCATTCATTATGGTCATAGTTGAAGCAAACCATATCCTAAATATCCAACATTGGTGTTCTTAAACCTATTAGTAATGTAAGTTGAAAAGTATTTTTTTTTATATTAGCTGCTAAATGAAGATTAACTCTGGCAATTACCATCTATCTTCTCTTCTTCTTTTTTGATAATTTCATTCTACTCTTTTTTCTTTTTGTAATTCCTTAGTTCATTTCCATTCTAACCTATCTTCTCTCTCCTTTGCCATGCAATATTTTACCTACATTCATTTGTATTCAGCTATTTTATTTTCTTTTTGCTATTTCTACTTGCATAGTTTTACCCATGCTAACCATATTTTTTGCTAGCATGCAGTGTTATCATGTTTTTGTCTGACATGTCTGGAAGGGAGCCCTTATACAAGAAGTATGCAGAAAATTCCGGTTTTTCCCAAATTTTATTTTGATTTTATATTTTATCACCTCAAATGAGGACCACACTCACTATATTTTTGTTGGGGGCGGGGGTCCTCAATTTCCTTTCCTTTTCTGCTCATTGTTTCAGAGCATTTATATTTTTTAGCTCACCAGTCCCAAGGGAATTTATAAATCACATTAAGTGTGATACAAGTGTCTTACCCCGCATAGGTGCATTGAGAGAGGTCAGGATTTCTTTCCCTTTCAATAAAGTTATCAGCATGTAATAGTCATCAGATTTTTTTTGTGTGTGAAAATAGTTTTGCTTTAATTTTGCAGATGAATTTGGAATATTTTCCAGTAGATAGCCAGGTGTGTAATCATAAAATCTGTTCATTTGTTTCAGTTTATGGGAATGTTTATTTGTTGCTATATCATATTTAACAATTTGTCTCCCATTGATTAGTAAAGTGGTACATAACTTGTCAAGTATCAAGTATTATAAATCTTTTATAAATGTTCATGCTTCTGTCTCACATGGAAGAATACACTATCCAGTTAATAATAGTGAGTTATAAGATAAACTAATAAATGCAAGTTTTTTTGTCAAATGATCTATAAAGTTTTATTTTTTTCCCCCTTTTATTTTCTAAATTTAACTTTGGCAGGGGGGATTTTGATTTTTCTATTCCTTCAAAGTTCGTATAGTACATAGAAAATTCTGCAATAAGTAAATAAGAATTGGAAAATACAGAAGCATGATCTAAAAGTATGAGTTACTGCTGCTCTCTAAGTGCCCTGGATAATATTTTTGGCTTAAGGAACTCCTATTGGGTTTTAGGGGGAGCGGGGATCAAGAGAGACAGAGGGGGATTGACAGGAACTCATTTTTTTATCGCTTTGCCTATATAGAGATGATTTATTTATTATAGGAAACAGATGACTGGATGTAATCTGAAAGCACCAAATGTCAGAGACTGGACTACTTCTGATGTTTAAAAAGGGCTAAAGAAAAGAATAATGTCAGAGAAATATTGAAGGACTTACAGAAGAGAAGAAAAGTATAGATTTAAACATGGATATCTAATTCTGTGGTGAGTAGTCATAGAGAAGAGGTATACATACTATGAGGAAAAAAAAATTGAACAGAAGCAGTGACGAAATAAAATTTAATTAAAAAAATTGTTAATTGATATTTGATCTCAAATGCTTAATCAAGTACCATGACAAATAGATATGGAAGCTGACTTTGTTTTCTTTCAATAGAACTGGGCAGGGATTATAGCTTTCCTTCGTTTCATAAAATAAGTAACCTAGGAAACATTTGAACAAATAAAACTGACCTTATGGCTACATTTAAGGGCTCAATAACAAGTAGGTTCAGTTACCAAGGACATAAAATCTTTGGGCAAATATTTTGCCCAAACCCTGTAGTTGACAGTAAAATGTTTGACATATCCTTCACTCCAATGAGGACAAAACTCAGATGAATAAAATACTACCATTGTAAAACTACCACAGAGGCACATCAAAATAGAGTATTCATCAGTTCTATTATGTTATGAGTCGTGATGCAGAACACCAAACTTATGTACACTAGCAAGCAATGATTCTGCACATATCAGTTTTCCAGCTAGATGCTTGCTCAAGTCAAAGCAAGTACTTTAATTGGATCAAGCATTAGAATTGAATGAAAGTACCAAACACCAAAGCAATCTTCCCTTTACTCTGAGCTGTACAATATATTGCATGAGCACATACCTATAAACACACAGATAGACATAATCTAGGCCCTCCAGGGGCATAATAACAAGAACAGAAACTAGGGCATGAATGTCGATGAGGTACGAGAAAAAGAATGTAAATATATTACAATAGAAGCCTTAGCATCATAAGAAGGATAAGTAGAAGCCCAAATATGTAGAGTAGGAGAAAATGGTAGGGAGATCACTTGTCCACTTATAAAATGTAAGTTTTACTTCAACTTACATATACAGAAATATGTATGCATGAATCCATATATATGTTTGCTTAGATATATGTCTGACAATAAGTTCAGGAGTGCTATAATTATGAGGCTTAGCTGCAATCTTACCCAGATGATGAGAATACTCAAATTGTATAATGATCCTAACATTTCTGCAGATCATTTCCAATTTTTAAGCAATTTAGTATTGAACATACAGTTGACTTTACATATTATTTTGCATGTGAAAGAAAAGAAAATAATTTCTCTGCTGAAATCAATGTGATGCAGGCATTTGTCACTGATCAAGAAATAGCAATGGAGGAACTTTATGGCAACATTGAGAATACTAGAAGATTTAATTCCTGCTTGACCAATATGGCAACTCGAATAGCTACAGTTTTTGCTTCCCTAAATGTATTACTTTTGGAATACTTGTTCTATATATGTGATTACCTCACATCTAGTTGATAATTAACTACTTAATGGTGCACACTAAGTTGTTTGGTATAGCATATTATCTAAGACACCAGGGAGTCAAGATGACACCATTTTAGGTGGTATCTCATACCACCCCAAAACTATGAGGATCTCATATCACACCACTTTTAACTTTGTTAACTTTTATAAAATACCAATTATATCCTTCCTATGACAATTTTCAATTGTCGTACCAAATAAAATAATCTTAAATACCATGGTATCTCATATTATTATATCTAATACCATGGGATCCAAGATCTTGGTATACCAAATACCTCCTAAGATGATTGAAGTTCTAACGTGTTATTGTTTCATTCACATGTATTTTTGTCCCTTTTATGTTCATCCTCTCATGCTTGTATATCCCCTTGTTATCAAATCTTCAATTTCGTTGTTTGGGATGTGTGTCTTGTTGTATCTATCTAAATAACCTTATGAACAAAAGTTATTTAGGATCAAATTCTTATTACATCTTGAGGGACCCAATGAGTATTTCATTGCAGCTGTCTATGGCCGATCAAGAAATATGAACAACATGTCAATCTCTATTGCAAGTTTTGCAAGTTATAGTGTACTCATACTTAATTCTCCTTCTCTTATGATTACTCTTTTCTTTATCATAGGTATACCTTAAATCTCTGAAATCTGAATTTTCCCTTGTAGTTAAATCTGAGAAAAGTCTTCAAGACCATTGGATATTGAACTAATTCTACTTGTTAGCAATTGATGAAAAGAAAATTCCACTTGCTAATGAATGCTCATCCATTCATTTGTACATTCAAACTCAACGAGGATTCTCTACTTAACACATCTATTTCTTTTTGGTTACTATAGTTTTGTTGTGCTATCATACTTTTGCAATTTTATAGAAGTTATGGTATATGCCCTCTTTTCATTGGTTCTAACACATGAATCCTTGTAATCATTGTAGTTGGAGTAATAATTTTTTAGTGATATTAAAATGATTAAGTTGAAAGTTTAGTGTAGGTTGATGTGGATTCTTTATATGTTTAATAATTTATTCAATTCTTATATATTTTATTTTTGAGAGATTATATTTAAATGTTTCCATCTTAATAGGAGTTACCATGTGTACGGTATCATGCTGCCAAGGAAAGTGATGAATCTACACTAGCAGTAACTCGTGATTTAGTTCCTACCAAGCTTGCTAATGCTGTTTGGGACATAGTTTCTAAATATAAATCTACCATTATGAACTTTCCACAGAGTGAAACATGCGATCTACTTATTGTGGATAGATCTGTCGATCAGGTTAAGAGTGTTTATCTTCATAGTGACTCTCATAAATCATACATTTTGATAGTCATAATCTATTGAATATGCATAACAGATTGCTCCTATTATTCATGAATGGACCTACGATGCTATGTGCCACGATTTGTTGGATATGGAGGGAAATAAATACATGCATGAGGTACACTTTTCTGTTGGTTTCCACTCCCTTAATCTCTTAGATAAAATTTTTCAATTTTCAGCTTTTGAATTTGAGATAACATATATTGTATTTTAGGTTCCCAACAAAACAGGGGGTGAGCCTGAGAAGAAGGAGGTCCTTCTAGAAGACCATGATTCAGTTTGGCTTGAGCTTCGCCATACACATATAGCAGATGTATGTCACATGCGCTGTTATTAACTCACATGCAATATTTTTAGCATGAAATATCAATGCTCTTTTACCAATTGAAATACCAGGCTAGTGAAAGGCTGCATGACAAGATGACCAACTTTGTATCAAAGAACAAAGCTGCACAAATCCAACAAAGTGGAAGGTTCGCATTGGAATCTTTTTGCTTCCTTTTTGAAAAATATTGGCCATTTGATTGAGTACATGTCCCTAGTATACATTAAGGTCATAGTTTTTTCTGCATTGGCGTCATTCATTTTACCTAGTCTGTGATTTACTCACCCTTCAAATGTATTTGCATATTTTAACTAATATAATCATGATCATGATCATGATCTTAATGAATCATGGATTTTAAAACTTTTATTTGTATATGAAGTTGATAGACCCCGATACCCCTACTGTTAGTGAGAATTCTTTCAGGATGATGTATGGGGTTGTTAAGGGGAAGTTGGGCAGCAAGGATAGTCTGGAGTTTGGAAGAGATGGGTAACTACATGGGAAATATTAGGGGGTGGAGGTACACATGGAGGACAGCAAAAATAATTTTGTTCCAAAAAAAGTCCGTTGAGAAACTAGTACCTAAAAGGAAGCTAAGGGAGTGTGGGAGGGTAGACAGAGTTTGGGTATTCTTGTAGGAGGTCCTACTCTCTCAATTAGGAAATTTTCCTGTTTTCCTTTTCTATTTTTATTTCTACTATATCTTTCCTTATTGGAAATTTAAGAAAAAAAATTAGTTTCCTAACAAAAGTCTCTAGAATATTATAAATCTAGGCTTCATAGTCCAATGAGAGTATAATATGCTAATAACATAGAAATTCATGAATGTTATTGAAACTACTCATAGTATGTGTGCTTAGAGTGCAAAAGTGAAGAATACGAAATTAGACTTGTATTACAGTGTTATGTAGAGTTCTTTGGATTAAGAATGCTTAATATCATAGTGAAAATCATGCATTAAGACAACTTTGAATTCATTAACTTCTCATCATTCAAACCATCAGATCTGTCCCTTCACATGATATGTAACTCATAACCAATGACTCAAATGAGTAATGAATAAATCCTTTTGCTAATTGTAGCTCAATTTTCAAAGTCTTAAAATACTTTTGTAATTAAAGTTAGTGCTATTGGATCTCATGTGATGAAATTTGTCAAAATCGAATTTACGATTGGCAGGATAACCCTTTTTCCCTGTTGCATCTGTTCCTTAAATTTGAAACTTGAAAAGTATGTATTTTTCGTAACATATTTAGGAGGTATTTGGTGTCATCCAAGACTTAGGATTCCCAAGTATCTTAGACATTTAAGTTAGATGCCCATGTGATATAATCCAAACTCCAAAAACTCCAAATACGGGTCATGGGATGGATCATAAGGGAGGCAAGCCCAAAACATGGGTAGTTTATTCCAAGAGGCACAAGAAGGACAATGGGGCAATGAGGCTTGAACAATACCAGTAGTTGGGTAGTTATTAATTAAGTAGGCAGTTATGTGTTATGTGTGTGTGTGGGGTGAGGGACATGTGTGTGAGTTAGTGGTGGAATGTATGGGTAGTTAGTTTTTTCTGTTTGTTTCAAGGCTGGGAATTGTTCTAAGAGAATGACTGGTTCAGAGAGAGTCTCAACCAAGTTTAGGTTGTGATTTTTTGTACTATTGTTGTTGAATCTAGTACTATTTTGTGTGTTTCTTTAATTTAGTTATTGAAACCCTATCATTGGTCTAACCTACAGGATTTTGAATAGGGGTTGTAATCTTGAAGGGATGCCAAAGATGTCAAATAGGGTTGATGTTTTGGAGGAGTGAATGACATTGCAAGGACATATGGAGGATATGAGAGTGACCATGTAGAGGATGATGTTTGAGTTGCAGCAACATGGTTCTCTTTTGCAAGAGATCAGTAAGCGGTTAGAAAAAAGGACTGAGGCAACATCATCAAGAGAAGCATCTTTCTCTAATGCTAAGTTCTCTCAACCGAAAGCATTAGACTCACAAGGTGAACATGTAGAAGAGTATAAGATGTCTATGAAGAGGATTGAATTACCCATGTTTGGTGGCATGGATCCAGTAGCTTAGATTACTAAAGCTAAGATTTATTTTGATGTTCAAAATACTCTTGAAGAAATAAAGGTCAAGTTGGTGCAAGTGAGTATGGAAGGCCCCACAATCCACTAGTTTAATCTACTCAAAGAGACCAAAAATAATTTAACATGGGTAAAACTCAAAAGAGCACTTATAGCACATTATGGAGGGCGTAGGCATAAGAATCCTTTTAAGGAGTTGGCTGCATTAAAACATAATGATGATGTTCAAGAGCTTATTGAGGCCTTTGAGATGATTTTATCACAGGTTCCACGACTCTCAGAAGAGCAGTACAGTGGATATTTCATGAATGGAGTGCAACTTTCCATCAAATGGCGAGTAAAGACCTTGAACCCCCAGTCCCGAGGGTAACTCATTCACACAGCTAGGGTCGTTGAAGATGAACTAATGGGAGAAGGAGAAACTGCCTAGAAAACAATAAGGAAGGGGCAGTTGTAGGATGGTTATGAACATGGCACTACCGGTTTGGGCAACTTCTGGTCTAACCCAGTACCCAATTCAAGTCAGCAGGACTCGGGTCACTCCTACCAGGGGATTCGATTCAAAACCATGATAGGGTGGGGTCCCAACCAAAGCTGTGACTCCCACACATTGAGTTCTTTGGTTCTAGCCACAAACAGAGGCATCGGTTCTTCCCCGTCGCAAACACCTAGGATCAAAAATGAAGGGCTGAGGGACTTTGCTTTAAATATGGTGAGAAATTTTACCTACTTCATCAATGTACAGAGAAGCAAATAAGGCTATTAGTACTAAAGGAGAATGAGGTGTTAAATTTAGATGGAGAAATCATTGGTCTTAAAGTAGAAAACTCAGGTGAAGAAGAAGAGATAGAGTGTAAAACTATGGGATTAATGAGTCTACGTTCAGAAGGGGCAAACGACAACAAAACTATGAAGTTAGAAGGCCGATTGATGGGAATTGATATTCTAGTATTAGTAGACGGGAGAGCCAGTTGTAACTTTATTTCTCCTCATTTAACCCTGGCTCTTCAATTACAGGTGCAAGAAACAAGAAGTTTAGGGATTAAATTGGAAGATGAACACAAAGTGTTTACTAAGGGGGAGTGTTCTAGGTTATTTATACAATTGGGAGACTTTGAATTAAATACAATTGCATACATCATGGAGTTAGGGGGCATAGATGCGGTGTTGGGGGTATCTTGGTTAAAGACTTTAGGAAAAGTTATAATAGATTAGAAGGAAATGACTATGAAGTTTCATCACGGGGATCTTGTGGTTACTTTATAGGGATAGTTGGGAACAAATAAGAAAAGTAAACAAATAGATAACTATAAAATATAACCAAGCCCTTTGCATCGCCTTTAAGAAGGGTGATTTCTCCATATTTATGGACTTCTATGGGCAGCAGAGGTAGCTTATGTTCAACCAACACAGCAAGCAGATCTGAATGCAACTCATCAACAAGAATTATCAGAGTTATTCGAAGATTTCTCTATAGTTTTCAAAGAAAGGCATGGGTTACCACCTAAAAGAAATCAACAGCATGATATAATGTTACAGGCAAGCAAGGTCCTATTAATGTGCAGTCATATCATTACCCACATCATCAAAAAGAGGAAATTGAGAGGTATGTCCAAGAAATGTTAAAGTCAAGGGTGATTCGGCCTAGTGTAAGTTCTTTCTCTAGTCTTCTATTATTGGTAAAAAAGAAGGATTTTTCATGGAAAATGTGTGTTGATTATAGATTATTAAATAAAGCTACTATTCTAGATAAATACCCTATTCCTATGGTGGATGAGTTATTGAAAGAATTATTTGGAGCTACATTTTTTCTAAAATAGATTTGAAATAAGGGTATCATCATATTAGAGTGAAGGAGGAAAATGTTCCTAAAATTGTTTTTCGTACTCGTAACGGGCATTACAAGTTCTTAGTTATGCTTTCTGGACTTACTAATTCCCCATCAACTTTTCAAGTAGCAATGAATGATTTATTTAGATCGTTTCTCTGCAAGTTTGTGTTGGTTTTCTTTGATGACATCTTAGTTTACAATTCTGATTAGCCCACCCACTTATCCCGTCTCTCGATGGTGTTGGAAGTTCTCCTCAACAACCAATTTGTGGTTAACTCCAAAAAATGCAATTTTGGTAAGACAATAGTGGATTATCTAGGCCATATTATTTCAAATAGAGGTGTTGCAATTGATTCTGCTAAAATTCAGTGTATCTTGGACTAACCAGTTCTCAAGAATGTCAAAGGAGTGAGAAGATTCTTGAGTTTAATTGGGTATTACAGAAAATTTGGAGAGAATTATGCTAAAGTGGCTGAGCCCTTGACAAAGCTGATTAAGAAGGATAAGAGCATGCTTGACACAACTTGGGAGGATGACTTCACCCTTAGAACTCAATTTCCTAATTTTAGCCTTGAGGATAAGGCTAGAGCTACAATGGGTGGTAATGATAGAACCCAACTCCAGATGTGGTTTATGGGCTGGATCATGAAGGAGGCAAGCCCTAAATGTGACTAATTTATTTTAGGAGGCATAAAAAGCACAATGGGGCAACGGAGCTTGAACAGTACCAAAAGTTGGGTAGTTATTAATTTAAGTAGGCAGTTGTGTTATGTGTGTGGGGGGGGTGAGGGACATATGTGTGAGTTAGTGGTGGATTGCATAGACAATTAGTTTTTCTGTTTGTTTCAGGGTTAGGAATTGTTCTCAAAGAAAATCTTAGGCTTTGGCAGGTTGAAAGAGTTTCTCTACTAGATTTAGGGTGTGATTTCTTGTATTGTTGGTGCTGAATCTAGTATTATTCTGTGTGTTTCTTTAATTTAGCTATTGAAACCCTATCACTATGTCTGTCATATAGGAATACACTTGTAACACTGCCACCCAAGACTCCTAAGGGCATATGACTCTCACCCATTCTAGGTATCTCATACCTCCTAAAAAATGTGAAAATGCTCCATGCCTTACCATATTTCATAAAATATTAGTTGTGTTATTTCATTGATAACGTTCAATTGTCAAACTAAATATGATTATCTTTACATGCATCTTTTATTTTGCTATCTTATATTTAATATCCAAAGCATCAAATAATCCAAGAGACTAGTGTACAAAAGTAACAAAACAACACCTTAATTAATTTTTCTTCTATGCAACTACTCTTTACTAGTGAAACTGTCCATTCACTCGTGGATGTTACATTTTAGCAATGCCTTCAACTAATTTCTCATTTTTCTTCTCAGGCTACAATACCTGTTATCTTTGTTTCCTCGCAATCAGCACATGCAATAGCAGCCATAAAATATAACCTGCATTGTTGCTACCTTATATGACTATTTTTTGCAGGCTATTGTTGTAGCCTTCCTATGTTGCAGTGTTGTTCTGAACCTTAACATTGAGAGAGCAAGAGAATGGCGGGAGGGAGACTATTTTCAGTTTATTCAAAGTTTTTTTATTTAATCAACGATGCCTTATCTTATAACTTACATGATTATCTTTTAGGTTTAGTTACTTCACCTTAACTGAGAACCTCCTTGATCAAGTAGGTCAAAGCTCATGATGGAATTGTCTCAAAGAAGTAATGTTAAAGATAATAAAAATTGAATGCAGTCACTGGTTCAATAATCACTGACCATTCCATTAGGTTGGGGGTTTTGTAGGATCTTGTGTTTGAATCCCACTAGGGTCTATCTTGTTATTTTCTCCTGTTTCTCATGGAGTATAGCTTTTTTTATAATTTACAAATAAGAAAAAAAGTCATATTTTTAAGACCTTACTAACAGTTGTATGCTTTTAGGTGAAGTATTCTTTACTTACTTACATGTTAGGTGATTATATTTTCTTCGAATATGATATGTAAATTCTCAAGAACTCCAAGTTTTAAGATTTACTTCAGAATAAAAGATTACAATCACATTACTTAGTGTATGTTAGGATGCCAATTGCAAGGTGCTTTGAATCCCACAATGGAGGTATGGGATTCTAATCTGAGGCTTATATGAATCTTAAATCCTCCATCCTCATGGACTAGTTTTTGAGGTATGAATCTCTTAATGTTCATATCAGTGGTATCAAAGCCTTCCATTACTTTTTTGAGTTGCAATCGAGTGGCATAGGCGGTGATGCAAGCATTAAAATGTTTGCTTAGGGCTAGGCGAAGTTAGTACAAAGCCAGTCTGCATGGGTATCAGGGAAACAGAGCATGGTCAAATGTTAGAATCCCAATTGCAAAGTATGGGACTTGAGTCCCATATTAGAAGTGGGATTTTAATGTGGGGTTTATATAAATATTGGGCTCTCCAACCTCATGGAGTGGCTTTTAGGGTATAGCTCTCCTTAAGTTCATTCCTATGCAAATTGTTTTAAAGCTTTAGTTTAGTTTTGATTCAATAAATAATAATTTTGTTTTGAAAAAATGAAAGTTAATATTTAAATGGAGCAAATTACAATGAATTACAATCACATCCCCTCATATAGTAGATTTTTAAAACCTCCCTTATTTTGATTTCATTAGAAATACCATTATTCATATACTTTCCCCATCATACAGCCTTCTATACAGGTAAAATGTAAGAGACATAAGAAGTCGGTGTAATTTCTAAAATAAGAAAACTAAAATTTGCAAATAAGTGTTATGAGAAGTATTTGAAAATGGTAAACTGTTGAAAGGCTAGTCTTCTATCAAACTTAACTCTATACCATGTAGAAAGGCCAAATGGAATAACTAACTTGCTTAGTCAAGCTCCCAATGTATCTATTTATAATTGGAAATTAGGTTAAGTACATGTGCATTGCATTTAATACAAATCCAACTCAATAGTTACTAACACGCTTATTTTAACCTAGCCATCAACCTTAATTTATACTTCTAACAACATGAATGTTAAAATGATGATCAATTTCATTGTTAATAATTTATTTCACTTATAATTTGTACAGTTACATAGTGTTATAAATTCAATTTCTATATGTCATCTTGATCCCACCAATGATTTCAACAAGCTATGAAATTGTCTAAGATATAAGTGAAACATACTTGAAACCATAAAACTATTCATCATTTTTACCTTCTCATTATTATAATATAAAAATTTAGATAGAAAATATTGCAGGGTGGTTAAGTGATTACATAAAAAATTACAAGAGATTTAAATTACATGCTTCAAACCATAGGGAACAAATTGATTTCAAGCCAAACTACAGGAGAGTGATATGTGATTTACCCTAAAATAAAAGTAGACATTATTTTTTATCCTGTTGGAATTTGGGGGTTACCCGCCCTTTTTTTCTCTAGCTCCACCAATGGATTCACTTCTTATGTATTGCAAAATGACACTTGAAATAATCTCAACACTCAACAAAAGTCATTTTACCACATAAAGAACTATTCTAAGAATTGTCATGAAGCAAATATGGGATGTAAAGATATTTTAAGAGTATTTGTCAAGGAGGATGATGATTATTCAGTTATGTGTGACACTTAGATTGTCAAAAACATTGATGGACTTTTCACCTCCTAACATATCCTCGTAATTTGACTATACCCCTTCTCTAACCTAGAAATTTCATTCTCTGCAGAGATGGTAGTGAAATATCCACACGAGATTTGCAGAAAATGGTTCAAGCTTTGCCCCAATACACTGAGCAAATGGAAAAGATTTCACTTCATGTAGAGGTGATTTTCTTTTTATTTTACTGCCATGTTGACCTTGAACATGTGCAAAAGATGTTATTCATCTCTTTCAAATCGATAATGGACAAGAGGAGGGTTTAAAATTAACAACAAAATAAATGATATTGCAATTCTTATAATCGTTGTGCTCGATAAATTTGATGTAGCTAGCTGGAAAGATCAACAAAATTATCAGAGAAACAGGACTTCGAGAGCTTGGACAATTGGAGCAGGATCTTGTTTTTGGTGATGCAGGGGCCAAGGATGTTATTAACTTTCTAAGAACAAAGCAGGTTTTGTATCAAGGGCATGTGTCTGAATAATCAATATCCGTTGCTTTTCAACGCACAATGTGCAGTTTTCTTTTCTTTTCTTTTTACTAAAATTTGTCCCACATGCAGGATACAACACCTGAGTATAAGTTGCGTTTATTAATGATTTATGCATCTGTATATCCTGAAAAGTTTGAGGGAGATAAAGCTACAAAGCTAATGCAGGTCATTACTAACTTCTATGAATTTTACACGACAACTATTTTTTTACAATTTTTTGTCTCAACTTAAATATTATGAAAATGCAATTTTCTAATAACCCTATTACCTAATATTTTCTCTTTCAATATTCAATGGCATATAACAAGACAAATGCTCGTCCTTCCTCCTAAATCTCTAATACAAGATGTTCAATATTTTGATGATCAGATTGGTATTCTTTTGAAGGTTAGTTGGTAAAATTCAATGAAATGAACTTGCTCCCACATAATTTTGGCTCGCTATATGACTCCAGTAGAAGTGAATAACGTCAACTGTTCTTGCTGCCATGTCCTGTGATTCGCTATTTGTTCATAACTTTGCTCCAATATATTTTGGCTAAGGGAAAGTAGGAAAAAAAAATGGCTGCCTCTCACATTACTCAATATGTTCAATTTCTGAAACCCAACTGCTTTTCTTGGCTTTCATCCTTTATCATCAATAGCGTTATTAATCTATGTAGTATTTGTATAAAAAAATTCCAGTAAGCAAGCAGTATGAACTTTTTTATTATAAACTTACATTATGTTGGTGGCAAAGGAAGTAGTTACATTGTGGCTTTGTTTATAAGCAGTTGGCAAGACTATCACCAGATGACATGAAAGTCATCAGTAATATGCAAATGCTGGCAGGATCATCAGGAAGGAAGTCATCCACCGGAAGTTTCTCACTAAAGTTCAATGCCCAGAAGGTAAATATATGTAATTATTTTATGCTTGTGGAAATAAAATTAGAGGTTATGTTAACTAGGAATCTTGACAAAAACAATAACAAAAGTCAATATAGCGTAGAAAAATTCTGATTCCTCTTCTTTAAGGGTTTTTAGATAATTTAGCAAATAACTAAGCTTGAAAATTTACAAGATTCTCTCTTGCATACCTCTCGTGTGCTAGCTTTTCTTTCTCATTAAGTTATCAAATATAAATATTTTTTTCACATCAGACAAAGCAAGCAGCACGTAAAGATCGTACCGACGAGGAGGAAACTTGGCAACTATTTCGATTTTACCCCATGTTAGAGGTATGACTAAGGATCATGAATCCTCATTTCGTGCATAAAACATGCCACCTTATATTATCTGATTTCTTTTTGGATGTAGGTTGTAAAGTAAGAAATTAATATTCCCCCACGGTCCTTTGCCATTTGTAATAGACAGCAACTCTGTTAAAAAAAGTAATCCCCCCAATGTCCTTAATCTTAATTAATAAACCATGGCTCCTCCAAATCCTTTACAAATTTAAACGTTTAGTTAGATTACGAAACCTTCTGCTAAAATATTTGAATAGCAATTAACTTTCTCACTACATTATTTAATATGGAAGGTTATTTCAAGCTAACCTTTTAGAGCATCACGATTGATGCATCGAAATAATCTGCTTCCTTGCATATTGTACTTTCTTCTAATTTTGACATACGATAGCATCCATGTCACTTATAGCCCATAGATATTGAGGCATACGAAATTTTCACTCTAAATTAGGCTTTCTAAGCTAACATTTATGAACTGATGTTGACCAGTTACTATGGCTTATCTTTTATTCGTAAAGATAGCTCCTAAAGTTAGCAGCAGATCAGCATAGACTTTTCAGACTTGGAGAGCTTCTCATGTTCACAAAGTTATTTTCTTTTGCTCTGCTTGTAAAATTATACTAACAGAGAACCGATGGGGCGCAACTCATAGCCAGACATAGTAGAAAACGCTGAAAAGTACATTAGTGAGTGTAGAAAGAGGAAGAGATTAATGAGGTACTAACTTAAAATAAGTCAACCTCCTAAACCATCTTATTTATAGGCTACTAAGACTTAAATACATGTAATACTAGGAGAATACAATATAACCCTAACCCTAAAAGTCCATATACTTATAATACTCTCCCTCAAGTTGGAGCATAGATATTAATTATATCTAACTTGTCACAAAAGAAATCAGCCTTAGTAAATGGGCTACTAGTAAATGAGGCTTCACTTTGCAAGAGTAAGCATGGGTGATAGAAACCTTGATAGGAGGAGTAGAGTAAGTAAGCTTATAAACAAGAAAATCATCATTTGACTTACATGCATGGGAAAGAAAGGAATACTTTCAAAAACAAGTTACATCAAAAATACCAAATAATAATCAAGTTCAAGGGAGAAACATCGATACTCCTTCTGAGTGTGAAAGTAACTAAAAAAGACACATTTTAAGGACTTTGGATCTAGTTTAGTAACAATTTTTAAGCTATCATAAACAAAATAACTATATCAAAACACCTTTGGTGGGAGAGGAAACAATATAGAATAAGGTATTTGTCCATTCAAAATAGAGGATGGCATGTGATTAATGAGAAAAATAACAGTATGAATAGCATCAGTCCAAAAAAGTTTTGGTACTTTCATTTGAAACACTAAGGCACTTACAACTTCCATAAGATGACAATTCTTTCATTCAGCAGCCCCATTTTGTTAGGGAGTACCAACACAAGACAATTGATGAATTATGCCATGATCTCTCATATACTTGGAAAAATGAGCTGAGAAGCTTTCCTTAGCATTATCACTTCACATAATACAAATAATACTGTTGGAAAATGAAAAGTCCCACATTGAAAAAATAAGAGAATGAAAGGTAAGGTAGAAAAGAGTAGTTCCAAAATGACTTGAGTCATTTTGGAACAAAGGGTTTCTTACACACTTATAAGGCATAGACCAATTCTCTCCCTCTTATGAAAATGGTTAAGACCCACCTATAAATTTCAATATGGTATCAGAGCTTGAAAGTTTAACAGTATCGAAGGATTCAAAGGGACCAATAATGTGAAGAAAAAAACATAGACCTGTAGCCTATGAAGTTTTCAAAGAGTATAAGTTCAAGCAAAAAAAAAAAAAAAGGACCTGGAGCCTCTGAGACTCAAAAAACACAAGTTTAGGCAATATGAAGGCAAGTCTCAATTGGACCAGGCAAATTAGACTTGAGAGGGAGTGTTGAAAAATGAAAAGTCCCACATTAAAAAAATAAAAGAATGAAAGACAACTTATAAGGTAGAAATGAGTAGTTCTAAAATGACTTGAGTCATTTTATAACAAAAGGTTTCTTACATACTTATAAAGTATGGACCAACTCTCTTTCTCTCATGAAAATGGTTAAGGCCCACCTACAAATTTCAACAAATACAATTAAGTTGACTACAAATTTTAGCATAGGATCAAGTGAAAATAGCAAATGATGCAGAAAGTTCTTTCATTAAATATAGCCAAGTAATTCTGGAGTAATCATCAATAAATGCAATAAAGTATTTAAAAACAAATTGGGAAGTCACAGATCAAAGACCTCAAACATTAGAATGAACAATTTTAAAAAGAGACTTAGCCTTTTTATTAACTCTAGGATGATAGGAAACACAATGGTGTTCGGCATACTAACAGAACTCACAAGGTAAATTAGACATAGTCACTGAATCAAGACAAACTTTCTTTAACACCCCTAACGGATGACTTAACCGGTAGTGGAGTTAAAAAAAAAAAGATGAATTGCTAAAACAAGCAAGGAAGAAGAGAGTGAAGCTGCAGCTTCATCCATTAGATACAATCCCTTTACCAATTATCTTTTGTATTGATAGTTCCTAAAAGACACCAAAATTAGGAAGAAAGGTTGCCGAACAATGCAAAGTATGGGTAAGTTGACTAATAGAAAGTAAATTGAAAGAAAATTGAGGTAAATATAAAACAGAAGATGGTGCTACAGAAGGAATAAGAGAGACACTACTACTCCCCAAAAACTTAGTACCAGATCCATCAGCCAAGGTAACATTCGAATAGGTACGAGGTGAGTCAAAAGTAGATAGAATACTTGATTGCCCTGTCATGTATGCAATGGCACCAGAATCTATGACCCAATGATGAGAATAAGAGGAGAGACACTACTACTCCCCAAAACCTTAGCACCAAATCCATCAACCAAGGTAATATTCGAATAGGTATGAGGTGAGTCAAAAGTAAATAGAATACTTGATTGCCCTGTCATGTAAGCAATGGCACCAGAATCTATGATCCAATGATGAGAATAAGAGGAAGAAAAACATAAATTGGAATATCCTGTCTAAGCAAACGAGGCAGTGTATGATGAACATTGGCCTTGAGAGACCTGGAATTGAGTATATCTAACAAATTGATCAGCTGTCATTGAAACAATTACAATCTTACCTTGAGACAATGTTGCCAACACCTCACCTGATTTTTTATGCCATACTTCAACCTTCTGTCACCAAATCTAAATTCAGACACTACGATTCACAAGGTTTCACACTCATACTCAACCACGACTCTTGCCAAAAGGTTTCAGCACCACAAACAAATAACATAACCCATCCATAAACAAGCTTCAAAAACCTTGGGTAGATCCCCTGAGTGAAGGTCAGCCATATCTAAGTCAAAAGATAGCCTCAGTTGTGGCATAATAGAGAGATTTTGGCATAGAAATGCATGCTACGCTATAGTTGCGAAAATCTCTAATTTGACATTATCACCTCCTTCCAAGCTTCAAATCACCAAACCACCACCATGGGTGGTCTGGTCAGCCTGAGTCGCATCTCTTACTAAGTTTTCTTCTTTTTTTCTTCTTGTTTTCTTGGCTAGTTGCTAGGTTTCTATAGATTTTTTTAGTTAAGAAAAGTTTTGAAACCGTATAGAAAGAGAGAGATTAATGAGATTCTGACTTAAAATTAGTCAACCTCCTAAACCATCTTGTTCATAGGCTATTAACAGTTAAGTGCATGTATTATCAAGAGGATACAATATAAACCCAAACCTAAAAGCTCCTATACTTATATAAGTGAAGTTATAATCTAAATCTCATACATCTAAGATACCCAAAGAGTGATACAAGTTTGAGAAGAAGGCAATGTTCGTGATCCTATTAAGATAAGTGAACAATATGTTCTACACATTCTTCTTCATTCTTAATTCAACAATAAACCTCTGTATAAAACAAAATTTGAGCTCCCTGCTTCCCTTTGTTTACATTACTAGTTAGAAAATGATTTTGAGCTAACTCATCCTTTTAACAGTGACATGGGAACTGAGACACAAAGCACTAGCAAATTAGATTATGTATGCTTAAATAGATTAACTTGCCCACTTTGGAAAATACCTGCAAGTCAACAATAGGATAGCATAAAGCTATAATTGCTATAAATAATTTTATTTATCTTCAAGTAAGTAATCTTTTATCAATAGGTTCACGGTGTAAATAGTCATATAGCTTCTCTTCGTCTTTTTCTCTTCTATTAAGTAAATATGTCCTGTCAAAACTTGAGATTTTCTATGAAACGAGGGCTATTGTATTCCTCAAAGTTTTACATGGGGCCTATTTTTGTTGTACTTGTGTGAGAAAGAAAATGTCTGAGTCTTTGCTTGAACATGAATAGACCAGCTTCAAATGTTCTTTGCTTTAGTATTTTATGTGATAAATTAGAAATTACAGATGGTATTGTTTTTGTCAGGAGCTCATTGAAAATCTCAACAAGGGTGCATTACCAAAGAATGACTATTCATGTAAAAATGAACCAAGTGCTCCTGTCCAAGGGGGCTCTGTTAGAGGCGGCCAACGCACACAGTCAACTCCATCTACTGCTCCGCATTCAATGAGATCAAGACGGACAGCAAACTGGGGACGGCCTCGTCATTCAGACGATGGATACTCAAGGTGACATTTTGTTGCTTGACAGGAACTGAATTGCATTTTTCCCACCCTTAACTTATTTCTTTTTTTTCCTCCCTTGCATAGTGACTCCACGTTGAAGAATGTGTGTAATGATTTCAAGAAGATGGGGAAGCGCATCTTTGTGTTTATTATTGGCGGGGCTACTCGATCTGAGGTAAACTTTTCCATGTAAATAGCTGCCGAATATATATGCTGCAATTGGGCTCTCAACTAATGCATTAATCTTGTGATTTTCAGCTACGAGTTTGCCACAAAATGACAGCAAAACTGAGGAGGGAGGTCATCCTAGGTTCTTCTTCCATCGATGATCCTCCCCAATATATCACGGTAATAACTCCTTATCACTTTACAAATTATTTCTAATGGAGTAGTACCTTAAGAGCAGTGCTCTTATTATGTAAATTTTTTATGCAGTGCCCTGATTACATATGTAGTTCATCATTATAGGTGTTTCATGTCATGAGTTTCTTTTTTTCAATTAATGAAGTCCTAGATTTTTTTTGACAAGATTTATGTCAATTGATTTCAATTTTTTGTATTCTACAGTTAGAAACTTTTTCTGGTCTAACTAAAATGATTAGGCACATTCGTTTTAATTGCTATGGTAGTTATTCATTTACATTATCACATTCTCTAGGATTCTTTTCCTTTCCTGTTGGAAAAACCATATTGGCCTTTTGGTCCTTTTGGTCCTTGTCTGAAAAATATTTAGGGATTCCGTAAGAAACTCAAGGAGCTAATCATCTGATAGAAATTTGACCTGCATAGCTTCCCGAGCATGTAGAATTTGAGTTCATACATAGAAATGTCATTGACAACTTCAGCATCTTTAGGCATGATGTTGGATAGTTGCAGGCTAAAATGCAAGGACACTGACGCCAACATTGCCGCATGATAAAACTTGAAGCGTTCATGTGTTAGTTGAAGACTCCGATCATATTTAGTTCGAGTGTCCAATTCATGTTAGGCATAGAAATAGCTCATTTTTTTTAGGCGTTAATACTTTATAGGCTGCTTGTTGTCCTTAGAAACAAATTCCATGCAGATCATAATTGGGAGACATTTTGATAAGAATAAGATTAGTTATAGTTTGATTAAAGCCACTCCATGTAGTTGCTAATCCTTATTTTGGATTTAAATCCTCTCTAGTGGCATAAAGGTCGTGTGAGGAGAAAGATAAACTCAAGATTTTTTTTTTATAATTAATTGTTAAGTATCTATTTTTCTTATCACATGACCATGATGTCATTTGCGGGAACCAAATCCTGCTTATTTCTTTTCTTTTATAATTTAACGTTCTCCTTTTTTGGTGGGTGGAATGCTGCAGAAATTGAAGTTATTGTGCGATAGTAATGTTGCAATGGAAGGAAACCGTTTCTAAATTGTCTCTAAAGAAATTTTGTGAACGATATTTTTGCTAGTTGGCTGTCCGTTTTGTATTAATAACTTGTTCTTAACTACTCAGATAGTAGAAAGTTGACGCCCTCTTGATATGAGAACACAGGGCCCTTTTCCATTCTATACAAAATTTTGTCACGGCCATTCTTTGTAATCCTTATGCTTTAAAGTACTCACAATCTCATGTGTATAACTTATCATTAATTGTGAGATTTTAAATTGCAGTCTGTAACTGCTATTCTGGTGAATTTTGTAATTGCATCAGACAAAAATTGTAGTTTAATTTGCAATGACTTTTTTATGCAATTATTACATTCATAATCACAATTTATAATTTAATTTAATTTTTCAGGTGTAACATTTATACTTTTCATTGAAATTTAAGTGACTAGGATACAATCACAGCACTTGTTTAATGGTATATTGATTATCTATATTTTTATATTTTGTACTCGTGTATATTCTAAAGATTACAGTACAATTGATGAATATTTTCCTGAAGTATTGAAATACTATTCCTCATAATATGACTGATTCTCACAAGTGCATTTTCAACATAACATTTAAAATTATACGGAAGTAAAACACACCCATTTTTTTAATAAAATTAGTCATAATTTATATTAAAAAAATTAATCCCAATTTTATTTAGAACAATTTTTTTTTACTTTAATTTGAGTCTTAACAATCCACATTAATAGATGACATTTGCACATTAGACAAAATTAATTTACGACGCAACTCTATTAATATATTCTTAAAAAACTCGTTGTTAGAGATTAAAATGATATATCTTTTAAAAAGTTAAAAATAAAAAATAAAAAAATCTCTGAAAAATTAAATAGATGGCACTAGTATTGTAGATTTAGTTATCCAAGTAACATAAAGGTATCATACTCCCAAACAATTATTAAATAACACACTTAGTCTAGTCAAGAAATCTAATTAGTTCTTTTTTTTCATTTTCAAATTAACTTTCTATTAATAAATAAATCTGTTTCCAAAAGTACCCTTCTGCTCTCTTTTCTTATTCAAAGTTCTTTTTAAAAAAAAAACAAGTAGAACACCACATTCACACATGATAAGTAATATATCTGATACTGAAGTCAATAATCATAAAATAAAGATATAATAAATAAATCTTACAATTTTTAAAAATGTAAAAAGTCAAGTATTATAACTAAAAAAATAAGATACAGCACATCTCTTAAATTTTAATTTATTAAATATTACATTTTAATATTTTATATATAAAGTTAATATAACATAAAAATAAAACAAAAGAGGCGTATCTTTGAAAAAAATAACATGTCTCCTAATCTTCTATGAAAATTAATTCTTTTTAAATTTTTTGTATTCAGTCACAAACTCTATGTTATAAATTTAATTTTTTTCTATTTAAATTTGACTTTAAAGTGGTAGATCTAAACTCAATATTGTAAATCTAGACAAGAAAAATATATAATTTGAAATTCTAAAATCTCTTCTAAAAAAAAGATGAAAATTTTTTCCTAAAAAATATTAAAATTTAATTTTGTTTTATTCAAATGTGAATCCAAAATGATAGATTCGAGCTCAATGTTATAATATGGATAAAAGAGAGAGAGAGAGAGAGAGAGAGAGAGAGAGAGAGAGAGAGAGAGAGAGAGAGAGAGAGAGAGAGAGAGAGAGAGAGATATATATATATATATATATATATATATATATATATATATATAATTTTGAAACTCTAAAACTTATTTAAAAAAAAAAATTTAAAGAAAATAAAAAAAAAACTCTCATAAAAGTGAAGAAAAATCTTTTTTACAAAAATAAAATAAAAAAATCAATGAAAAAGAAAAGGAAAAAGAGGAGGAGATGGGGTAGGGTTTCTCACAGGGGACCTTAATTCAAAGTTATCCATCTCTGATTTGCATTAGAGATGGCAATCGGACAAAATACTCATTTAAAACACACATCTTAAATGATCCAACAACAGTTAGATGATGAGATTTTTTTTAGTTTTATAAATAAAATGTATACAAAAAATTATTAAAATAGACATTATAATTAATATTATAAAAATATTTTAATAAATTATAGCAAGAATGGGGATCCCGTGAGGCTAAAAGTATCATTTCTGTCTCTGCCTCTGAATATCTGAAATAGAAAATATCACCTTCGTTCCTATCTTTGTGGAGGAAAATTTTCTCTCATCTCTATATCTGAAAGGAGCAATTAGGGGTGTAAGCAACCTGACAGGCCTAATTCAAACCGCTTGAAACCAAAAAAATGAGGCATTTTGGGTAGAGCATATCAAGGTTTTGGCTTGTAGCGGGTTGGAGTTTTGAAAAATTTGGGTATTTACAATCGGATCAATTTGGGGTTTAAAAAAAGGGTTCAAACCGACCCGACTAAATGCACATATATGCCCAAGAATGACGTAGTTTCAGGGGACCTCCTGCCTCTTTTTTCCTTGTTGCTTGCATGCATCTCCATTCACCACTCGAAGGCTGAAGTCTCTATTCTCTTCTCTGGCTCTGCTAGTCTGCTGCTTCTCTTTTCTCGTGACTTGTTTGGACTTTGGCTCTCAATTTTGATTCATACTCAATTAAGAGACCCTTCTTCATCTGTTTCCCTTGTTGCTCGCATCGCCATTCACCATCTGAAGTCAGAAATCTCTATTTTCTTCTCTGGCTTTGCTAATTTACTGCTTCTCTATTCTCGTGACTTATCTGGACTCTAACCCTCAGTTTCAGTTCACACTCAATAGTCAGCCCTCACATCTAGCAAGCACAACCTCAGTTCTCAACCTCTCACACTCGCCTCACATTTCGTTAGCCAAGGTGAAACCCTTGCTATGGTTGGCCTAGATTGAGTACATTTTGCTGATTGAAACAAGGGTTGGGCACTTGGGTTTACTGCACGATTCTGATTTTTGAAGATGAGAAATTTCTTTCAAGGTGTTGTTGTTTGTTGTGTTGTGTTTGTTTGTGACTTTTTGCACTTTTCTTGAACATAGTGAGTACCCTAGCTATTGACTCTTTGACCCAAACCAATCCGCCCAACACGAAGACAAACCGAACCAAGCCTTCTCCACCCAAATTAACTCGACATGCTCGATTCACCTCTGTGCCCCATTGGTTTCGGATAGATAAAATGCAATTCGATCAGTGTTCGGTGAAGTTGAGATTGTCCCTCAACCTAACCGACCCTAGGAGCAATTTCAAGGGGTGTTTGGTAGGAGGAGTTTTTTCTAAATTCTCAGAATTTGCATTTAAGAATTTTAAATTTTTTTATTTGATTTATAATTTTATTGCATAATTCTTAAGAATTATCAATTTTTGGAAATCAAATTTTAGTATATATTCCCACAAAATAATTGTTTGGGAAATGGGTGGGAATTAGAATTCCCATGAGAGTGAGAATTATTTTATGAAAATAAAATTATTAATTTATCCCTTTTTTTACCTTTTATTTAATCCCTTCTCAGCCTCTTATCTATGCATGCGGAAAGAAGTTTCGTTCATTTTCATCTGCACAGAAAGAAAGAAATAGTGTACCAAACTTTGCGGCACCAAACACCATCGCAAGCAGCAACTGCCACTGCACCTCTCTTTGTTCATCACCTACCACGTAAAGCACCCATTCAGCGCTGTGTACTCCGATTTGTTTATTGGTATCCCTTACGAAAGGTACTCCTCTGTTTTTATATTTTTATTTTGTGTTTCAATTTACAAAATTATTAGAGCGTGGTTTTGCTGTATTTTGGTATCATCTCCTTTTCACCAAAATGTTCATAGATCAGCTTTGCTGTTCCTTGTCCTGATCTCGTAAAGCATTCTAAATAAGTAAAAAGAAAAGTAAAGGAATAAGAGGAAAATTCAATATTTGTGATGTCACCATATATAGTGTAAAGCTCAAAAAGTGAAGATAAACCAACTAATAACGAATCACCATAAATTGTGGTATTTTAACTTTTATTTGCTTACGAGAAGCTGAATATTTTCTGCTATTAGATTGTAGTACGTCTAGGTTTAAATTTTGGATTGAAAACCCTAACTTATTTTTATTCACATGTTTATAGTTTAAGTAGTTAAAAAAATTGAATTTAGTAGTTAAGAGGTTTCTCCAATGTCAAAGTTTGAGTATCCAAACAACACTTGTAGATAGAAACAATTTTGATATTTTAAACAAAATTAATCTAATATCAAGTATAAGAATACTTGCACTATAAAAAATAGTAATAATCTTAACTTACCTAATTTCCTTGGAGATTATCATGACGCCTTCATCCAACATTGCCTATTCAAACACTACTTCCAACCTTATCCCAAACAAGTATCTTTTGGAATCACATCTACCTCTTGAACTTCTCCTACCTGTCCGTCCTAGTCAATATCAAACATCAAGAACTGTGAATTAAGTGCTTGACTTCCACAATCACGTGATTGCTTTGGGGATCTTGCTGATTTTTCAAGCTTCAACTTTTGCGGACACGTAGATGTATAGTTCCTAGAACTCATCACCATATCTAAGAAAAATAAAAGACGCTAACTTGTTTACCGTGTCATGATATTACAATAATGTAAATTGCACACCAGTTTTTCGCAGCATCTTCATAATTGACATATTGAATGTGACCGTAGTTGTTGAATTCAGATATAGTCCCAATAATTATAAAAGTTGAGTCTTTTTTCCCACTAGTATCAAGGTTAAGGTATTTCCGACTGGGTTTCTCTTAAACTAAATTTTTTTCCAGACAATTTTCTTAATCATAAAATACCACATTATGTACATAACAAGCATTTTCTTAATCATGTTATGCTAAAGAAATTTTAACTGTTCACAATGAGCATAATATCTATTTTTCTTTGCATAATATCAAACTTTTCCTGGGAGGTCAAAGATATCCATCATGAGTTGTTTAAAACAATTTAAAGGCATAACCCCATTGTACTTTCGGAATTGGTTTAGTTATGTCTATGAATAGGGTTTAAATTTGTGAGCTTTTGTTATTTTGATCATGACTAATTTAATTTTGAAATTATCTTTAAATAAAAATAAAATTATGGCACTTTTCTCTTACACAAATTTATACTACATTCTGAAAAATAGTCTTGGACATAATATAAGAATCAACTCTTTATCTTTAAGGGTGTAAGAGGCGAATTTAAAATTCATGGATGACCTTAATGTGAATCCTTTTTTGGTCCAGATATGAAATTTACCTGGGATTTGTAGAACGGTGGAGATGGCTTTTAAAATAGGAGTAAAGATTGTAAAGGTTTTAAAATCTGAACTCTTCTTTGTGCGAGGAGTAGAAGGCTTTATATTTAAGGTTTAAAATCATAATATTTTAATTTTCTTATAGCATGTTTGTAATAAACATATGTGACACTTCATATAGCATGTTTGTAATAATAAACACTACAAAAAACGCGGGGAATGGCGACGGAAGTTTTACGATGGTCAACAATAACCGTAGCTAAAACCTGATTTTGAGACGGTTATACAACCGTCGTTAAATCAAAGAATATAACGACGGTTTTAAAAAAACCGTCGGTATATGACAACAGTTTTGGAAAAACCGTCGGTATATGACGACGGTTATACATAAACCGTCGTTAAGCCTTCTAATGTTCGGAATTTCAACCGTTACTCGGGAGGCGCAAAACTTAACGACGGTTTAAGTAAAAACCGTCGTTAAATGGGTTTAACGACAGTTTTTACTGGTTTGGCGACGGTTTGAAAACCGTCGCTAAATCCAGCGCCTTCCTATATTTACGTTGCCCCACTTCATTTCTCTTACGAACAATTTTAAATTCACTTTTCTCGCATGCAATATTTTTTGAGAGTGTTATTTGTGATTTGTGAGTATTGGCGCTGAGTTTTTATTTTTGTGAAGGTATGTCTTTTAATTTTATAATTTCATTTGATTTTTTTTATGTTTTTTGTTTTAAATAATTTCTTATATTATTTTTTATGTTTTTTTTTGTAGATTTTGTGACGACACTTCGAGTTTAATTTCGAATTTTGTCTCTTCTTTGTTTGTAGTCAAATTGAAGGTATGTAATGTAATTTTTTTTTATTTTAAATAAGTGTATGTTAAAATGCGATAGTATTAGATATTTTTTGTATTTAATATTTATTGTAGAAATATATTTATCATTGTGATGTACATATATGAGTAAATCCTAAGATTTTTGTACTGTTACAATGTTTATGATATTTAACATTGTAATATACCATATCCGAAAAAATATGTAAAACGTAATGTCTTTCTTAATAAACTGAATTATTAAGCTTAATTTTTTTTAAGTAAAATATTTGTATCTAATATTAGAAATACTTTATAAAAACAGAAAATAACGGTATTGATAGAATAATATGAAAAAATAATTAAACAGACTTAGTTAAAAATAGTATTTGTAAAGAAAAAAATTACAAGTAAGTTTTAAAAAATAAAAACAAATATATATAATGGCATAATTTAGTAGATTAATTGAAGTAAAATAATGAATTTTAATAAATAGACAGACAAAGTATTAAAAAAAATATTGTATAATTGTGACAACTTTAAAAATATACGTATGTTTTAACAAATATATATAATATTATCAATTTAGTATAAAATCATAGTGAAGTTTGTTTTAAATAGAAATTATTTTGTGTTTAAGAAATATAATTAAAATTGATGTAAATGAATAAAAAATAGTTATTACATTGATAAAGTTTGTGTTTAAATAATATACATAAATTAGTAATAGTCAATTTTTATTCCAGTTGTTTGTAAAATATTAAAATATTTGTTCAATCGTTGAGGCAAAGTAATAAATGTTAGTAAATTAGATGGAATTAGTTTTAGGAATTGGTTTGAAAGAATTAAAACACTGATTTAAAAATACACGTAGTTTTTAAAATTTTAAAGCAAATATAATATACCATAATTTAAGAAAAAATATGAATACAGTCAGTTTTAGTGCGCTATGTTTTTAGACTAGATTCTCTGTTAAGCAAGTTACAATCTCTTAGATGTAATTGTGTGGAATTATTCTTCAATATATGGCGACGGATATGGCCACTACTTTTACTCTTTCATATAGGGGATTGAAACTTCAATTCCCTATATGAGTTCGTTAGAAACTTTATCCTACAAATAGTATAATTAAAATCCTAGCGGCAGACATAAACTCATAACTCTATTTCTTGCTGCTAGTGACAGACCTTCCCAAAAAGTTAAGAATCATATAGATTCGATCATGAAACTCATCTTTTATATTGATGACATTAGGAGAATCAAATAAAATCAGCACATGATCAAAAGGCTGTATCAATGAAACTATTTCAAAAGTTAGAATTTTTGTTCTTAGATTCATAGATATATTATTTCAAGTGTTTTATTTCATATTATGCAAGGCGGAGACATCATTTATCTCACTTTAATAAGGTGCGACAAGTCTTGCTAAAGAAATCTATAAATTTCGTACATTATACATTTGTTAAAGTCAAATAGGTATCTTTTTCCTCTAATTATCAGTCTCTTATTTATATTTGTTAATATTTTTCAGATAAGGATTCGCTATTTATAGCGGACAAGTGACGCATATTTTTTATCCAAGTCTGGAGTAAAAGGTAGAATTGTTTCAGCTAATTTCCTCTAATTATCATTAAATGTCAACTACAATCAAGTTTGTTAAACATTTTTTACACGTAAATCATTTTAACCCTCTTCAAAATTGTTTCAGCTATGGATAAATCTTGGATGAATAAACCTCGACAATCAACAGAGTACCTTAATGGTTTAGACGGATTTCTACAATTCGCAAATACCAACTCTGGAGTAGAAGGTAGAATAATATGCCCATGCCCCAAATGTAGATTCAAGAAATGGCAACTAATCAAGGTTGTACGTCAACACTTGATCGTCAAACCATTTCCGGAGGGATACAATTTCTGGAGTTTGCACGGTGAAATGATCTCAGAAGAACCTGCTGTAGGACATGCTATAATGCCAATTGAGGTCTCCGAGCCCATAGTTCGAGATGACCCTGTGCAGAATATTGTCCGTGATGCATTCGGGATTCACCCCGAAAATGAGAGCATCGATTCTGTAGATATGCCAGTTCCACAGTCAGCAGGAAAGATGGATGATAGTGTCAAATATTTTTTTGAATTACTGGAAGATGGTCAACAACCACTCTACGAAGAGTGTGAAAAGTATTCTAAATTGTCTTTCTTGGTGAAGTTGTATCACATTAAGTGTTTGTGTGGGTTAAGCGACAAAGCAATGTCGATGGTTCTTGAGTTGCTTGTCGACGCATTTCCAGATGCCAAGATTTCGCCTTCATTTTACGAGGCCAAAAAAGTCATTAATAAGTTGGGGTTGAACTACAAAAAAATTCATGCATGTCAGAATGATTGTATGTTATACTAGGGTGAGCATGAAAATAGAGAAACTTGTACAAAGTGCTCCGCATCAAGGTGGAAACCGAAGCAGAAGGGGGAGAAGCGAAAGAAGGTGCCTAATAAAATTCTAAGATACTTTCCACTCAAGCCAAGATTGCAGAGGTTGTTCATGTCATCCAAAACTACTGAATCTATGAGATGGCATGCTCAAGACAGAATTTCTGACGGCGCCATGAGGCACCCAAAGGATTCCGAGGTATGGAAGAGATTTGATCTTCTCAATCCTCAATTTGTATCAGATCCAAGAAATGTTCGTTTGGGTCTTGCAACGGATGGTTTCAATCCATTCGAAAACCTATCTACTAGTTACAGTATATGGCCAGTTGTGCTGATTCCGTATAATCTTCCTCCTTGGATGTCTATGAAACAAAGTTCATTCATGTTTTCAATGATAATTCCAGGAAGAAAAGCACCAGGAAATGATATAGATGTATTTTTACAACCACTAATTGAAGAGTTGAAGGAGTTGTGGGTTGAAGGTGTTAAGACCTACGATGCCTTTAGCAAAGAAATGTTCAATATGCATGCAGCTCTTTTGTGGACAATCAGTGATTTTCCTGGTCTTGGATGTTTATCAAGCTGGAATACTCATACTGGATTAGCATGTCCATACTGTAACTTTGACTCTACTCCAGTCCGTCTCCCTCACGGTCGGAAGTGGTGTTTTATGGGACACCGCCGTCCGGGTCATAAATTTAGGATGGCCCGCAATAGGTTTGACGGAAAAGAAGAAAGACGAAACCCTCCTCCACAACTAAGTGGCGTTGACATTTTAAGACAAGTCGATGATATTGAAGTTGTGTTCGGAAAAAATGTGGACGCTGATATTGGGACTCAACAACGGCGTTCTCGAGGTCAGGGTTCGGTTGATGCTGGAACTCAACAATGGCGCAAGAAAAGTATATTTTTCAAACTTCCGTATTGGATGAATAATATGCTACGTCATAATCTTGACGTCATGCATATTGAGAAAAATGTCTGCGACAACATCATTTACACTTTACTTAATGACTCTGGCCGTTCGAATGATCACTTAAATGCACGAAAAGACTTAAAAGAACTAGGTGTGAGGTCTGAGCTGTGGCCAGATGATGACGGTAAATATGCACCTGCTGTGTTCACATTGACAAATGCAGGCAAGGAAGCATTTTTCAAAACCCTTAAGAATGTATCAGTACCTGACGGTTATTCAAGTAATATCTCCAGATGTATTGACGTAAGACAGCGTAAGATCGTCGGACTAAAAAGTCACGACTGTCACATCCTTATGGAACAACTGTTACCGTTAGCCATAAGGAAGACACTTCCGAAGCCGGTATCTGCCGTTTTGATCGAGTTATGTTCATTTTTTCGACAACTTTGTTCTAGAGTTTTGAACGTTAATGAACTTGATCAACTTCAAGATCGAATCATTCTGACGCTGTGCCATCTTGAAATGTTATTTCCGCCATCTTTCTTTACAGTCATAGTGCACTTGACTGTACATTTGACCATGGAAGCGAAGTTAGGAGGACCAGTTCAATATCGATGGATGTATCCCATCGAAAGGTAAAACATTAAAGACACATAATTCAAATTTCTTGCGTTATTGTTAATCCACTTTTATTCATTTAATCTATATTGTATAGATACTTGGGCAAACTTAAATCTTTCGTGCGGAATAGAGCAAGACCAGAAGGCTCAATAGCAGAGTCGTATGTCGCAGGAGAAGTTTTATTATTCTGTTCCAGGTACATAGATGGTGTTTCCACTGTCTTCAATCGTCCTCCTCGTGTGGATGATCGACCCGATGTTGGGATGGCTGACAGTGGGTTGTTTCCACCAATTGGGAGACCTGGTAGTGGATTTGAATATTTCACACTTTCTCCTCGAGAAAAATTGCAGGCCCATCGACATGTCTTAACAAACTGCAAAGAAGTTGATCCTTACTTACAGTAAGTTAACCCACAGTCTCGCTCAAGTTTCATACAATTTTTGTTCTAATGTAGCATTAAGTGTTTACACAATGTTGACCCAACAGGGAATTTAGGGACTACGTACGGCATAGTTTGAGAGGTCGGACGCGGGCATCTACCGAGATAGATAAAAAAGTCCACAGAGAATTTGTCTCCTGGTTTTCCCGTCGTGTAAGTATTACGGAAATGTTCACACTTCATTCGTTTGTCAAATATGACTTCAACTCATCATTTATTCGTTTTTCAGATCGCAATTGCTGATGAAGGATCGCAGTGTGCCGATTTAAAATTTCTTGCACTTGGTCCACTGGATAGAGCACGCTGATACAGTGCTTACAACGTAAATGGATTTAAATTCCGAACCTAAGAGCGAGATCAAGGGATGACATATCAAAATAGTGGAGTTTACGGTACGTTCGGGACGAGGAGTTATGCAAGTAGTAGTGACAGAAACATGTAATTCGGTGGCGTTTCGTATTACGGAAAACTATTAGACATTATTGAGTTGAACTACTATGGCCAATTTACAGTCGTATTATTTAAGTGTATGTGGGCTAACACAACCACATCGAGAGGAATTGCAATTGACGAGTTTGGGGTGACGTCGGTTGATTTTTCTCGATTGATTCACACTGGAGAAATTGACGATGACGAGCCATATATCCAAGCATCTGAGGCTCATCAAGTGTACTATGTACAAGATGAGTTAGACAAGAACTGGAGTATAGTAATGCATTTGAAACCTCGTGACTTATACGAGATGGGCGATGAAGAGGAAAATCTCATATACGATAGCGATCCGTTACACGCACAAAATTTAGAAAGACTGTTTCCAGAAGGAGAAGCTAATTTAAGCTTGTTACGGTATTAGTTTTGACGTTTCCGCCTACTGACATATATTTTAGATTAGACTACTTATAATTATTGTTCTAACTTATTTTTTTTCAGAACTTTTATTAGACAATGTTTATTTTGTATTTGTTTTATGCAATGAATAATCTTATTAATTTCAATTTGGTAGGAGCGGTGACAATGAAGAGGGCTAGATCACTCTACACAGCAGGGGCATCTAGTTCTCAGACTCCCCCGCCCCGCGGGGCGATCAGTGAGGGTGGCCAGCCTACTGTAGAGCCCGACACTGTTGTCTTTAAGGGAGCAGAGTCAGAGGCTATGGCGTCGTCAGTCCCTACCACTGCCTCCCTTTCTCTAGATTCTCAGGCCGTTCCCAACACACTCCCCCCACCAGACGCTCAGGCACCAGACGATGATGATTCCTTCGATTTTTTTGCGCTCTTCGGCCTCGAGGAACAGGAGCATCAGCCCGGTGACCAGGAGCGCAAACGCAGGAGGAGCTGGACTGTTGATGTAGTCGGTGAGTATTGTAAGCATGTACACTTTGTCCTATATATATAATTTGGTATTTGGAATCTAATATATAATTTTCTACATTATGATAGACGGGACCAGGCAGGTGATGTCCAGATAGTTGACTGTCCATGACGTATGGTCCTTGCCTCAAGGGTCCAAGGTGGTTGTCCAGGTCAACGACAACTACCAGCCTATTGGAGATAGTGGCAGATTGCTCGGTGTCTTTCTCGGCACCATCGGGGATAACTTCCGGTTATTTCCGATCTCTTACAGGGACTGGAGGAGCATTCCTCAGTAGTCGAAGACGACTGTCTTCGTAAACCACGTTCAGGTATGGAAACATCAAAAGTTAAAAATTAATTGTATTTATTTGTCATTCATGTATTTATGTGTCATTAATTTTTAATTTTTATTTGCAGACGCATTTTAATGTGACGGATCAACACAAGAAGCTGATCATGCAGTCGCTAGGCGCGAAATGGAGAAACACACGGTACAATTTATTTCGCCTGGCGTATGACGGTACGAAGACCAGAGATCAGCTGCGGAGTGAAGTCCCGACTGGCATCCCACCTGATTAGTGGGCAACTTTCATAGACTATCGCCTTGACGCGAAGTCTAGGGTAAGTCACACGTTCATATATTTATCAAATTTAACTTTAAAATTTTTGTGATCAATTATTTTTTCTATGTGAATAATTAGGATGTGGCTGCGAAGAATAAACGGAACAGAAGACAACTAACAATGCCACACACCACTAGATCGAAGAGCCTTGCGCGAAAAAAGGCAGAGATGGTAAGTTCATAACCATAAATATATTTTTTTAATGTTGAGATGACTATCATATATATAATAATAAATTGATTAATTAATTTAAATTTCAGGAGATTGAGCGTGGCGTTCCAGTGACTCGTGGTGATGTATGGACGGCAGCTCATAAAAGAGCTGATGGATCATACATCAACGACGAAGCTCGGGCTATTGCGGTAAGTAATAAAATTTCTTCTGCCGTACGTGGATAATTATTTAATTGAGATAATTAATGTTTAATATTTTTTTTTTGTTATTAGGAGAAAATTGCTTCGATCCAGCAGGAGGACAGCTCTTCCCAAGAGCTTTCGACGGCTGATTCGCTTGCGAGAGCTCTTGGGACTAAGGAGAACTCCGGCCGCATTCGAGGATTTGGGTTGGGTGTTTCCCCAACTCAAGTCTTCGGTCGTGGTTCGTCAGGGTCGAGCTCCCAGTCTGGGCCGTCGTACCACGACTTACAGAGTGAAGTGATGCGCCTGAAGACCGCTATGCATGAGCGGGACGTCGAGCAGCAGCGACGAGACGCTGAGATCGCAGCACGGCAAGCACAGATGGAGGCTGCTATGACGTTCTTACCAGAAATTTTAGGACTTCATAGTCCCGGGCTCAGGGTAATATTTTAATACATAAAAATTATTGATATATTTTTGTTTACTTTCAAAACATTAAAAATTCTAACAAATTTTTTTTATTTTTCAGGACCCCAGTGACCGTAGTAGTGGGCACCAGCGTGATCAGCCTCCACAGGATCTGAACATATGATTTTGTCCTTGTAATTTGTATATTCAATTTTATTTTATTCACAACTAATAAATATTTTTTTGTACATATTTTGTACATAATTCAATTATTTACACCTATTTACTTCGCATTTAAATATTATTTAATTTTTAAGATAATTTCTTAATTTATTAAATAATTCATTGTGTTTAATTATTACATAATAAATAAAAATATATATTACTAAATTAATTAAATATTATAAATTTAAATTAATTGTTATTATACATCATATTTAGTAATAAAATAATTTAATCCCAACAGCACAGAATATAATATTTTATGTAATTAAAAATAATTATTTTTAAATTAAAAATAATAATTAATTTAACGACGGTTTTCCGTAAACCGTCGTTATTTTTAACAGCGGTTTCTAACCGCCGTTATACCAAATTTAACCACGGTTTTTAGAACCGTCGTTAAACCAGGTTTAACTACGGTTATTCCCACGGTTGACCAAAACCGTCGTCAGAACATGGGTTCCACGACGGTTTTGAAACCGTTGTGAATGGGTTTAACGACGGTCAAAACCGTCGTTAAATGCACTTAAAAACCGTCGTTAAAACCCGCGTTTCTTGTAGTGAAACATAAGCGACACTTCTTATATAGCATGTTTGTAAAAATATTCTCCTATTCATTTTAGATGATTTTGGTCCTCTCTAAAACTATGGAAGGAGAAGAAAGCTCATCCTCATACTAATAATATATAGAGTTTTTTAATCAATTTGTTTTTCTCTTGATGAACATGTGTATCCTATTATTGATTTATCATTTAAGAAGAAGAACTAGGATGTGTGTTGTTTGGGATCATTATAGTAAGGCAATGGTTAGAAATGTCAATTTCAAATGGATAGTTTACATTAGTGATATTACTTGTATTGAAATACTAGAATGGATAGGAAGTATTTTTATAAATTATGTGACTTATTGAAAACTGTAGGGAAAATTGTACCAACTAAGCATATGAGTTAAAAAGAGCAAGTTGCAATGTTTTTACAAATTTTAACTTATGATGTTAAAAATAGATTAATTAAAAGACAGTTCATGAGGTATGGTGAAACAATAAGTCGGTAGTTTAACAAAGTCTTGCATGCTGTATTGAAATGTTATACTTTTTACTTAAAAAACCTGAACTTGTACCTCAAAATTCTATTGATTAATGTTAGAAATGGTTCAAGGTAATGTTACAAGCTAATATAGAAAAATAGGTATTATCACTTTATTAATTAAGAAATAAAAGCTAATTTTACACATTTTTTTCTTAATGAATAGAATTGTTTAGGAGCTATAGGTGGGACATACATAAAGCTAAATATCTTACAAGTTAATAAAGCTAGATATTGGACTAGAAAGGGTGAGATAGCAATAAATGTGTTAGAAATTTGTTCTCAAGATTTACAATTTATCTATATTTTAGTTGGATAGGAAGGATTAGCCGCAGGTTCTAGGGTTTTCAGAAATGCTATATATCGTAGGAATTGATTAAAGGTGCCAAAAGGTACTTTAATTTATTTTTTAGTGTCATTTTTTTAATTTTTGAGGTTGGTGCTTATTATATTCATTTTAATAACTTTTTTTAATAAATGATCATTGTTCTTTTTTAAGGTACTATTATTTATGTGATGCTGGATATATGAATGGAGAAGAGTTCTTTATACCTTATAGGGAGCAAAGATATCATCTTAGTGAATGGAGACATGGGGCACAACCTGTAACACCACAAGAGTTTTTCAACAAAAAACATTCTTCTGCTAGGAATGTCATTGATGTAACAATTTTTTTCATTTATTAACACATTTCGCATTAAGATAGTCCAAACGTTTTCCCTTCAAAAGTCTCAAAGTTTTCATGCTTAACGGCCTTCAATGGTCATTATTTTGTGTTAAGTTGTGACCCTCCATGTTTTTTATGGTAGAACATTTAAATAGGAGAGTTTTAGTCCCTAAGTCTACTTTCTTGAAATTCCTACGAATTTTACACCATCTTGAATAAGGGAGACCAGACTTGGAAGTGCCAAAACTATTGAAAACTTGAGAATAAAAACAATGGTTGGAGGTTGATGTAATCCTTTTTATTATGTATTTAATTGATTTATACATGTGATGTGATGTAGAGTTTACTAAATAACCGCAAGCGCACGGCGTAGCTGTAGCTAGTCTGGCGAGTACGGATCGTATTCCATAGAGAGCAATGTCAACTACTAGAATTATGAAAAACGAACTATCTAGATCGATGTAAAACGATAGAGAGTGTGTCACAATTCAACAAGTAAAAATAAACAATCAAACAAAGCCTAGGGTTACGGTTCACCACACTTATGATACTCAACATCCAAATTATACCTCTAATTGCAATTATCTAAGTTATTAGGGATGGTTTAGCCTTAATTAACTAGCACCTCTCTCAAGTGTTACTAATCGTACCTAGGTTAATCCAATTGCCTACTTTCGTGGTTCTTAGTTCAACCTAGGTCCATTAAGTTCTATGCCAACCATGTAATACAATTAATCGGTTTTCTCGTGCCCATTAATTGATTCATTCCTAAATAATCTCAAACTACTTTCGTGATTGAGAAATCCCTAATCAACCATTAGGTTCCGGTATTAGTTTTCACCTCTCAGTCCATCAACTAATATCCTAAGACGTGATAAATTATTGGCCAAATATTCATCAACTCATATAACCAATGCATAATAGCCAATCCTAATTAACCATGGATAACACAATTAGGGTTCCAATTGTTCAATGTGCAGAGTGTATCATCACATCATAAGTGGGTTTACCAAAACCCTAGATCAAAATCTACTCAAGCATGATAAAAAGATAAACCAAAACCAAATTCATTAAACAAACCATAAGTATTCAATACAAACCAAGAGAAAGCAGTAGAAATAGAGGTAGAAGTAAAGATGGAAAGATAAAACCTGGATTGTTGAATGTAGAGATGAAATACAATGCTGAATCAATGAGAAATCTACCCTAGAACATGAATTCAAACTCTAATCCTACCCTAAATCTACTCCTAAGGTGTTTCCTAACCCTAAAACTAGGTGGAGAAGGTTTGAAATGTGTTCTCCCCCCTTTGGCTACGGTTTCCCCTCAATATATAACACTTTGGGCATCCAAAACCCTAAAAAACACGGAGCTTACAGACCCGCAGCACGGCCGTGGTCCAGGACACGGCCTGACCGTGCTTCTGGCTGGAATTTGGGGAAATGCTACAGCATCCGCCCCGAGCACGGCCTGGCCGTGGTGCATGCCACCAAGAACAGCCTGGCCGTGCTAGGGCCGTGCCGCCCTAAATCGTCCGAATTTGCCAAAATGTCAAACATTCTATGTCTCTTCTTTCCACAGCCATCAGAATCACCTTAATCGGATCTATATTGAGGGAGATATGACCAAATTAGTAACCAAAGGTCAAAATTTGTCCTACTACACTGTGATTTTGACTTGATAGCCCTGTAACACCATGAAATATCTCGAATTTGACCAAGTGTTCAACATGAAAGTTGTATATCATTGTGTTAGCTTTGCACAGAAACTTAAATCACTTTGATTGGAGGTCATAAGACGGAGATATACTCAAAACAGTGCCGAAAGGTCAAATGCTGGGGGCTGCCATGCTTCTTTTTGGTTGAATTTTGGTAAGCTTCCTCCTTGCTTCCTTCTCATCATGGTTCCATATCCTTTGACATTTTCCATGAATTTTTTCCCTTACTTCTTGGCCTCTTTTGTTCACCTACAAGTATAAAACAACCAAAGCAGTATCCAAAGCAAAACATAACCAAAAGCAGGGAAATAACCACAAGTTTGCATGAATTAAATGATAAGATATAGCCATTAAACACTCAAAATACACCTTTATCAACTCCCCCATGCTTAAATCTTTGCTTGTCCTCAAGCAAATAACATAACATATCGGGAAGGGGGAAAGATGTAATCAGATTCCAGAAGATAGAAAAATGCAACATAGATAATTTGTCACTCAATCAATGTGCACACAATAGGCATATGAATAGAAATTTACAAGATAGTCTCTATTCTTCTAAAACTAAACCAGAATTCTCCTATTATATATCTGCTTCTATTGGTACCATTGAATGTATGCATCAAATTAATTTTCCAACACTCAAGTAGGCCACCTCATCCTTTAGATCTCCCTATGTTGCCTTACCCTTATTTCTATTTTATCACTCTGGTTTTCATTCAAACTCTTTTACTTTCCATCATTTTTTTTCATTCATTTTTTTTAGAAACATGCAGTGAGTGCATTTTATGCTCCATCTCACTAGGGTAAAGGCATCTAAATACTCATACTAAGGCCTTTTTGGTGCCTTGAAGGGGTACTCAGAGTGAAAACTTTTTGGGGTGCACATTCCCTCATTTTTCACCTCTCCCTTCCTCCACACTCTCATAGTGTTAAAATAAAAAATAACATACAATTCACAGCACAATAGAGAGATATTTTTCAAAAAATTAGAGGTTTAATCCTAGAAGAGAGAGACTAAAGTTTAAACTACCTATTTCATACCATATTGTGCATCACATGTTCATGAGCTAAAATCAACCTATATTATGCCAATCTATCTCTAAAATAGCAAACTTTATGATTATACAATGAAACAGGAGATAAAATATGCAACCAGTAAAAACCACAATCCTAAAGTCACTCCCCCATGCTTAAACTTGACATTGTCCTCAATGTCAATATCAATGAAGGTACAAGCAAAGGGAGAAGGAACTTACGTGCTTTTTGATCTTCTAAAAGAGGTGGTGGAGGGCTTTGACTTTGGTTCCCTTATGCTTTGGCTAGAGGACCACCCTTTTTTTTTTTGAAAAACCTGGGGCACGGCCGTGTCCTGGGACACGACCTGCCCGTGCTTCTCGCGGGTGGCATCTTTTCTTGCAGCTTTCTGGCCGTGCTTGCAGTACGGCCGTGGTGGAGGACACGGGCAGCCCGTGTTGCAGGCTGGATTCTCCAATTCTTCGAATTTAGCTGCAACTTTCAACCTTATCAATTTCCCTCGATTTTCACTCTTTAATTCAACCTTGGGCACATAGGAATAGACCTATAAATGATATGGAAACACTCATTAAACTATAATCTAAGAAATCAACTAAAATTAAAGATAAAAGCTAAACTTAAAACCAGGAAACAAAACTAAAAGAAACTTTAAAAATTAAGAATGTGGGTTGCCTCCCACAAAGCGCTTGTTTATAGTCGTTAGCTCAACTCTTTGGCATGCTTTCCACTCATGGAGGCTTGAAGAGAGTTTCAATAACTCTCCTTGCTATCCATTGCCTCTTAGTATGTTGCTTTAGGCTTTGCCTAATGCCCTTCAAAGATCCTGACAAGTGGAAATTAGGGTCTTCAGTAGGTGACCCTCCAAATTGATTATGCTGAACCATCTGCAAAAGAGAGGGTTTCAGCTTAAAGTTGTTGGCCTCTACAGTTGTTCTGACAATACTATGATTCAGGCCATGAGTTTCTGGGGCGGTAAAATCCCTCAATGAAAGGTTATCTTTCTCCGCCATGGTAGGTGCAGCGGGATCTTGCTGCTGTCTTCTTCTTCTTCTCCGTAGGGTGCGCTCAATCTATGGGTCAAATTCAACAAAGAGTTCGTGGTCTCTTCGCATAAAATAGCTACACACCTATGGAGGAAGAAAAAGGAACAAAAACCAGCAAAAGAAAATTATGCAAAAAAACAGAAAAGAAAATGATCTAGTCTAGCTATTTTGCAACATATCTAATATTGATAATTGCTCCCCGGCCACGGCGCCAAAAACTTGATGTGATGTAGAGTTTTACTAAATAACTGCAAGCGCACGACGTAGCTGTAGCTAGTCTGGCGAGTACGGGTCGTATTCCACAGAGAGCAATGTCAACTACTAGAATTATGCAAAACGAACTATCTAGATCGATGTAAAACGATAGAGAGTGTGTCACAATTCAACAAGTAAAGATAAACAATCAAATAAAGCCTAGGGTTACAGTTCACCACACTTATGATACTCAACATCCAAATTATACCTCTAATTGCAATTATCTAGGTTATTGGGGATGGTTTAGCCTTAATTAACTAGCACCTCTCTCAAGTGTTACTAATCGTACCTAGGTTAATCCAATTGCCTACTTTCGTGGTTCTTAGTTCAACCTAGGTCCATTAAGTTCTATGCCAACCATGGAATACAATTAATCGGTTTTCTCGTGCCCATTAATTGATTCATTCCTAGATAATCTCAAACTACTTTCGTGATTGAGAAATCCCTAATCAACCATTAGGTTCCGGTATTAGTTTTCACCTCTCAGTCCATCAACTAATATCCTAAAACATGATAAATTGTTGGCCAAACATTCATCAACTCATATAACCAATGCATAATAGCCAATCTTAATTAACCATGGATAACACAATTAGGGTTCCAATTGTTTAATGTGCAGAGTGTATCATCACATCATAAGTGGGTTTACCAAAACCCTAGATCAAAATCTACTCAAGCATGATAAAAAGATAAACCAAAACCAAATTCATTAAACAAACCATAAGTATTCAATACAAACCAAGAGAAAGCAGTAGAAATAGAGGTAGAAGTAAAGATGGAAAGATAAAACCTGGATTGTTGAATGTAAAGATGAAATACAATGCTGAATCAATGAGAAATCTACCCTAGAACATGAATTCAAACTCTAATCCTACCCTAAATCTACTCCTAAGGTGTTTCCTAACCCTAAAACTAGGTGGAGAAGGTTTGAAATGTGTTCTCCCCCCTTTGGCTACAGTTTCCCCTCAATATATAACACTTTGGGCATCCAAAACCCTAAAAAACGCGGAGCTTACAGACCCGCAGCACGGCCATGGTCCAGGACACGGCCTGGCCATGCTTCTGGATGGAATTTGGGGAAATACTGCAGCATCCGCCCCGAGCACGGCCTGGCCGTGGTGCATGCCACCAAGCACGGCTGGTTGTGCTAGGGCCGTGCCGCCCCAAATCGTCCAAATTTGCCAAAATTCCAAACATGAAAGTTGTAGCTCTATGTCTTTTCTTTCCACAGCCATTGGAATCACCTTAATCGGATCTATATTGAGGGAGATATGACCAAATTAGTAACCAAAGGTCAGAATTTGTCCTACTACACTGTGATTTTGAATTGATAGCCCTGTAACGCCATGAAATATCCCGAATTTGACCAAGTGTTCAACATGAAAGTTGTATATCATTGTGTTAGAGTTGCACAGAAACTTGAATCACTTTGATTGGAGGTCATAAGACGGAGATATGCTCAAAACAGTGCCGAAAGGTCAAATGCTGGGGGCTGCCATGCTTCTTTTTAGTTGAATTTTGGTAAGCTTCCTCCTTGCTTCCTTCTCATCATGGTTCCATATCCTTTGGCATTTTCCATGAATGTTTTTCCTTGCTTCTTAGCCTCTTTTGCTCACCTACAAGTATAAAAACAACCAAAGCAATATCCAAAGCAAAACATAACCAAAAGCAGGGAAATAACCACAAGTTTGCATGAATTAAAGGATAAGATATAGCCATTAAACACTCAAAATACGACTTTATCAACATGTCATTTTGAGTTTATAAATATGTTTAGATTATTTTAAGTATTGTACATTTAGTATCAGAGCATGAAATGACATTTGCCTTGCTTTTGCATATATGGTGGTACTGTTCATTAATGTTCTGGAATGTTTTTAGCATTTTTGATGCAAAATGGGATCATAAATCATTAGGATATTGTTTTTTAATCATTTCGGTATATAATACATAATTTTTTGTGGTCAAAATCGCAAGAAAACGTTAGATTTTCTTGCGGGTTGAAATCGGGTTGCAAATAGGTCATTCTGACCCGTCTAGAGGTAGAAGACGATGAACAATTTTTGGAAAGAAAAAAAAATTGACGCGGGTAGCATCCTTCCCCTCTTGAACTCGCATGCATATTGATGTAGGCATGCTTGTATTGACTGCTGAACCAATAGTATACTTCAGTTATATGTGTACTTCTTTTATTATTTAAAGGCTTATATGAAAATACATATGAAAATTGCATCAGTGGGAATAAAACCCGTGCCCCACAAGCATGTTTGCATGCTTTAACTGCTGAACCAATGTTGCATTTCAATATTTTAGATGTTGTTTTTAATATTTAAAGACTGGTTGTAAAATTCATAAAATTATGCACCCGTAAGGACTTAAACCTATGACCAATAAGTATCATTTTGGATTCTGCCACTGGGCCATTGATACTTATTGGTTTAAAACTGGTAGAAAAATATTGTTAAGGGATTTTAATGTACAAAATAAGAGTAAATATATAATTTAATCTCTGAATTTACTATGTCATTATATTTTAATCCCTGAATTTAAGTCATTACACAGTTTAGTCCCCGAATTTACCAAACGTCAGATAATTTAGTCTTTTTATTATCTCTACACTAACTGCTAGCTGACATGGACTGTTAAGTGCTTATGTGGCACGTTAAATGTCAATTAATTATGTCATATCAACGCTAACTTAGCTTAAAAAAAGAGTAAATACACAATTTAGTCCCTAAATTTATTAACTTCTCACAATTTAGTCATTGAATTAAGTCATTATACAATTTAATCCTTGAATTTACCAAGAGTCAAATAACTTAGTCCATCTATTATTTTCACACTAATTGCTTGTAATGTAGTTCATTATATCAATGCTAACTCAGTTTAAAAAAATTCAAAATTGTTCGTTTTTCACTCTATTTTTTCTCTTATTATATGAAAAATTATATTTTTTGTCTTCAACTGACAATGTCGTGAAACACCCCGTTACCATGAAATTATTCTAATAAGTTTCTAATGACTAAAAATAAGAAATTTATTCTAAAATTTGTGATATTAACAACTATGGATATTTAATTTAACACTTTACACATTTTTGTCTATAAGAAGGGGTTATGATCTTAATATTCTTAATCCCTTATTGTTCAGTGTTGTATTAATTCTTATAATTTTTACTCTAATTTAGGTATTTTAATGTTGAAATATTTATAATTAATATTTATTAGTTAGCATTCATGATTGTGTTTGAATGTTGTTTGTGTATTTTAATAAGATACTTCTTTCTTTGCAGATCTTTTTTGCTTGAGATATATCATTTTTTTCTTTTAAGAACAGGAAAAAATGTACTTTAACTTGTAGAATATATTGTTACTCTACTGCTAAATTGTTGATAGAATAAAAAAAATATTGCATTGAATTATAAATACATTTACGACGGCCTTCCTTTTATTTGAATGCTTCTACGATTTCTATTGCCTCACAAAACGAATACAATAGTTAGTTCAACAATTTGAAGAAAACATTATATAAGGTTGAGGGAATAATTTTATTTCAAAATTTTATGGACGAGTCAATGCTGATGTGGCATACTTAGTTAATATTTAACATGCTACATAAGTACTTAACATGTCACATTAGCAAATAATTAAGATAAAAATAACTAGACTAAATTATTTGATATTTTAAAAATTCGAAGCATAAATTGTATAAAGACCTAAATTTAGGGATTAAATAGTAAATTCAATGACTAAATTGTAGGGACCTAGTAAATTCAGGGATTAAATTATGTATTTACTCTTTTTTTAAACTGAGTTAGCACTAATATGACATGATCAGTTAGCATTTAATGTGTCACGTAAGCACTTAATGGGCCACATCAACAATCAGTTAGTGTAGAGATAATTGAATTATTAAATTGTCTAACTTTTGATAAATTCATAGATTAAACTGTGCAATGACTTAAATTCAGGGATTAAAGTATAATGACATAGTAAATTCAAAAATTAAATTGTGTATTTACTCTACAAAATAATTTTTTCTCAAAATTTGGTTGCCATGATTTATAATTCTTTGAATTATTTTATGTGTATGTATATATGTTATTCTGTTATTTTATATACATGTAATTTGGATTAAATATTCATATGATGCATGAACAAATGTTATGTTTATTTTTCATACTATTAAGAATAAGTATATTTTGTGCATAATATTATAGTTTAATTATGCAATTTTTATTTATTTATGAGATGTTTATTTACATAAACTAATATATCATTAAGTTTCGATATTATTAGAATGTATATAATTTATGATTATTCTCTTAAAACTTAATTTTGTACATAAAAATTTTATATGTCTAGTGATTCTTATAATATTAATTAATTAGGGATTAGGAACATCATCTTTAATTAATTAAAATTATATATTAAGGTTTGTTTATGATTACATAAGGAATTAAACATAATATGGTGATTAATTATATTTAATATAATAAATTTTGTTCCACATAAATTTTTATTATATTTATATAATTAATTAAGATAAAATGTCAAATTATTTTCATAATTCATCCATAGGAGTTATGAATTGGCACATAATCTGATAGTTTTATCATAAAGATATTTGAATAGAAAATCAATTTATTTTCATGATGTATCTATAAGATATGAAATTAAGTACATAATTTCATAATTCTATCATAAAGTACATATGAATCTACTTAAATTAAAACTTTAGCCCATATGCAATTTTTATGTCACTAGATTCATATATATACATGTTTACATTGCTAACACATAAAATTTAGAACAATGAGGCTCAAAATTTTGACATAAGCTTTTGGATTTTATACAGTTTTTTAATCTGCTGGTTTCTCTTATATCCGCTGTGATATTCCTAAACTTAGAAGAGATAACTTTAAGATATAGAATGAGAGAATACTCCTCTATTTAGGGTGGATGGACATAAACTATGTTATTAGAAAAGACGAACCACCTACAATCATTGACGAGAGCATATAGGCTGAAATTGTGCTATATGAGCGATCCAATCAACTTCACATGATGTTCATTAAGATAAAAATCATTGCTGGTATACGTGATTTTGTTGATCAGCATGAGAAGATTCGAGATTTGCTGAAAGCCATTGATGAATAGTTTGTCACTTCTAAAAAAGTACCCTGATCATGAAGTTCTCTTCTCTCTAACTTACCAATGTAAGAGATGTGTGCGAACACATAATGCAGATACGTGACATTTCAGCTCTACTTAGGAAACTCGAGATTGATATGTCAGAATCTTTCTTAGTACACTATATTCTGAACACCCTTCTACAGGAATACGAGCCTTTCAAGATTTCTTATAACACACATAAAGACAAATGATCAATTAATGAATTAATGACCATGTGTGTGCAAGAAGAAAAAAGGCTATTGATGGAGGTGGGTGAGAGTACATTGCTGGCAACAACTCGTGGGAAGAACAAATATGATAAGTCTCAAGCTAATCAAAAGGGGAAAGGTAAAATACCACTTCAAGTTGATATTAAGAAAGAAGCAAAGTGTTTTTTTTTTTACAAAAAGAAGGGACACATGAAGAATGAATGCACCAAATTCTAAAAATAGTTTGAGAAGAAAGGTAAATCAATCTCATTTGTCTGTTTTGAATCTAATATGGTTAATATTAATATTAACACTTGGTAGATTGACTCTAAATCAACAATCAATATCGCAAACTCCTTGTAGGGTATACAAAATCTAAAGAAACTAATAAGAAGTGAGCAAAGTATCTTATCAGGCAACAAAATTGGCTCATATGTGGAAGCAATAAGAACTTGCACTTTAAATTTAAGTAGTGGCTATGTTTTAAAGTTAAAAAAGATATTTTATGTACTAAGTTTCTCACACAATTTGATTTCTGTTACCATACTTGTACCATTTGAATATTGTTTTAATTTTAAAGATACATCATTTAGTTTATTATAATTCATGTTGTGTTGGAAATGATATTTTGTCTGATGGTCTTTATAGTCTTAATTTACAAAGTGATACTACTTATTGTTCAATGTAAGTTCAGACTGGTTCAAAACAGTGTAATATTAACGAGGATTTCTCTATGTTATGGCACCGAAGATTAGGATATATCTCCATAGAGAGAATTAAGAGGTTAGTAAAATATGGGGTACTTCGTACTCTAAATTTTACTGGTTTTGAGACTTGTGTAGATTGCATTAAGGGAAAAGAAACCAACACGTCTAAAAAATGTGTTATTAGAAGTTCGAACATATTAGAGATCATTCATATTGATATATGTTGTCCAGACATGGATGCGCATGATCAGAAATATTTTATCACCTTTATAGATGATTACTCACGCTATATGTATATCTATTTGCTTCATAATAAAAATGAAGCATTGGATGCCTTCAAAATCTTTAAGGCTGAAGTTAAGAACCAATGTGGAAAGCAAATAAAGATAGTGATATTAAATAGAGGTGGAGAATATTATGGTAGATACACAGAAAATTGACAAGCGCTTGGTACTTTTGCTAAGTTTCTTTAAGAGTATAGGATTATTACCCAATATACTATGCCTGGTTCTCCAGACTAGAATGGTATTGTGGAAAGAAGAAATCAAACATTATTGGACATGGTACAGAGCATGCTTAACAACTCCAATCTTCCTATATTATTGTGGACTGAAGCACTAAAAATAGCTGTGTATATATTAAATCAAGTTCCAACTCAAGCTGTCCAAAAGACACATATTGAATTATAGAATGGTTGAAAATCGAGTTTGCAACGTATTCGCATTTGAAGATGTCCGTCTAAGGTGAGGATATATAACTCACTAGAGAAGAAATTGGACTTGAGGACCATTAGTGGATATTTCATTGGATATGGCAAAAGGTCCAAAAGTTATAGGTTTTATTATCTATCTCACACAACTAGAATAGTGGAATCAAGAAATGTTAAGTTTTTTGAGAATAACTTGATCAGTGGGAGTGATCAATTTAGGAACTTAGTTTATGCACATGATTATATACAGTCTTAACATTTCACTTCAAGTGACAAATTGGTTATTGTTCATAATGCCCCTCAAGTACAAACAGGTACTAAACAACTAGTAATTGAATTTTCACAAGCTGATCAATTAGATCAAAATGTTCAAGATTTACCTACAGTTTCTGAACAAGTTGAACCACAAACTCTTTAAGAAGATGAGGTTACAACATTAAGAAGATCTACTAGAGAAAAAAGATAAGTTATTTCTAATTATTTTATAATGTATCTACAAGAGTCTAACTACAATATAGGAGTTGAAAATGATTATGAGTTGCAAAGAGTCAAATTTATGGTATGATGCCACGAAATATAAGACGAATTCCGCAAAAAGTAATAGAATTTGGGAACTTGTAGAGTTGCTTAATGGGGCAAAGGTTATTGGTTGTAAATAGGTTTTTAAGATTAAGAAGGATCCATTAGGCAACATTGAAAGATACAAGACGAGAATCATTGCTAAAGGATTTACTCAAAAAGAAAGAATTGATTACACAAAGACTTTTTCTCCTGTATCTAAGAAAGATTCTCTTCGCATTATTTTAGTATTAGTTGCTTATTTTGACATTGAGTTGTAATAAATGGATGTGAAAATAACATTTCTTAATGGTGATCTAAAGGAGGAGATTTATATAAAACAATCTGAAGATTTCTCCTCTAGTGATGATGAGCACTTGGTTTGCAAGCTTAAAAAATCTTTATATAGTTTAAAACAAGCCTTCTGTCAGTGGTATTTTAAATTCCATGGAGTAATTTTTTTATTCGAATTTGTTGAAAATCCCATGGATCAATGTATATACCAGAAGGTCAGTATGAGTAAAATATGTTTTCTTATTTTATACGTAGATGATATTTTACTTGCAATCAACGATAGGGGTTTGCTGCATGAAGTGAAACAATTCTACTCTAAAAATTTTGACATGAAGAATATGGGTGAGACATCTTATGTCATTAGCATTAAGATCCATAGGGATAGACCTTGAGACATTTTAAGTCTGTCACAAGAAACTTATATTAATAAAATTTAGAGAGATTTTGGATAAATAATTGTTCACCAAGTGTTGCTCCCATTGTGAAGGGTGATAAATTCAATTTGAATCAATGCCCGAAGAACAATCTTGAGAGGGAATTTATGAAGAACATCATATATGCTTCTGCCATCAGAAGCCTTATGTATGTTTAGGTTTGCATCAGACCTGACATTACATTTGCTGTAGGGATGTTTGGGCGATATTAGAGTAATCCAAAAAAAGACTACTAGAGAGCTGCAAAGAAAGTCTTGAGGTACCTACAAGGAACCAAAGAATACATGCTTATGTATAGATAGATAGACCATATGGATGTGATCGACTATTCAGATTCAAACTTTGCTGGCTATGTTGATTTTCGTAAATCAACATCAAGATACATTTTCATGCTAGCTGGTAGAGCTGTTTCTTAGAGAAGTGTTAAGTAGACTTTAACTGCTACTTCTACTATAGAAGCCGAGTTTGTCTCCTGTTTTGAGATTATTTCTCATGGTGTATGGCTTAAAAATTTTATTTCGGGGTTTAGAGTTATGGATTCAATTTCTAGACCATTAAAAATTTTCTGCAATAATTCAGCTGCTATCTTTATGGCTAAGAATAATAAAAGTCAAAGTTGAAGTAAACACATTAACATTAAGTACTTCGCCATTAGAGAATGTGTAAAAAAAAAAGTAATCACTGAACACATTAGCACTAAATTGATGATCGCTAATATTTTAGCTAAGGGTATGCCACCACTAAAATTCAAGGATCATGTAGAGAAAATAGGACTCAATTCCACTTTATGATTGTATACATACAGGTAATTAATAAAATTCTTATATATTGTGATGTTTTCTCATATTAATGTACACTTTTAATTCATTTGAGAAAAACATATTTTATTTTTGGACTAAGAATAAAAGTAGGGTTTATTCATTAAGTTTTCGTTACCACATTAAGTATAACACTTGAGAAACTAAATGCATTGTAATACATGGTTGATATTACTCGCTTTTAGAGGACCTATCACTATAATTCATGTATTTATTTCTTAAAAAAGTTGTTTAGTGACTCATTTAAGTCATTAAGTTAAACGTATGGACCAAATGGGAGAATATAATAGTTTTTTCATTCATTAACACATTTAACTCACATTAAGATGGTCCAAATGTTTTCCCTTCAAGAGTCCCAAAGTTTTCATGCTTAATGGTCTTCAATAGTCATTATTTGGTGTTAAGTGATGACCCTCTATGTTCTTGATGGTAAAACATTTAAATGTGAGAGTTTTGGTCCCTGAGTCTGCTTCCTTGAAATTTCTACAAATTCTACACCATCTTGAGTGAGGGAGACCAAATTTGAAAATGCCAAAACCATTGAAAACTTGAGAAGAAAAACAATAGTGGGAGGTTGGTGTAATCTTTTTTATTCTCTATTTTATTGATTTATACATGTTATTTTGAGTTTATAAACATGTTTAGATCATTTTGAGTATTTTACAATTGAAAAATGTTTTGGTTTGTTAAAAGAGCGTTGAGTAATTTTAAAGGCCAAATCATTTTATCCTGTTAAAACACAGTGTAGGATAATTACTACTTGTTGCTTCCTTCATAATCACATTAGAAGAGAAATGGCAGTGGACCCTTAAGAACATCACTTGATGGACATGAAAGAACAAGAAGATACTTTGCAAGGTGATATGATAACTCATGTAGAGGCATCCGATGCTTGGACAAATTGGAGAGATGGGTTTGCTCAAGAAATGTTCAATACATGGAGAGGACAACATTGAAATTATTTGGACATTATTAAAAATTTTGTTCTATATTTGTGTTGCTTGTAATTATGGATATTTTTAAGTTTGGTCATTTTATTATATTGTAATGGACTGAATATTAACTATTTTTATGACATTTTTAGTTATGTTATGATATTATTAATAAATTTCATTTAATTATATGCTTTTAACTATTTAACATTATTTGTGTTCTACACTTTTTTTCTATCACTAAATGGAAGAATCCAAAGTGAAATGTAATCATCATCAATAGACTTTCGAAGAAGATGCAATCATTGTTGAGTGTTTAGTTGAATATAGGATAGCTTGCAGAGGGGACAATGGTTTCAAACTTGGATTTCACAAGCATTTGGAGAAGATGATGCTACAAAAAATGTCTGGCAGTAATTTGAAAGCTTCCCCTCATATAGAGGGGACAATGGTTTCAAACTTGGATTTCACTAGCATTTGGAGAAGATGATGCTACAAAAAATGCATGGCTGTAATTTGAAAGCTTCCCCTCATATAGAGTCAAGGGTTAAACAACTTAAAAAGTACTATAATACAATATGTGAAATGATGGAGCCTAGGGGTGACAATAGATTTAATTAGAATGACAAGGATAAAATGATTGTAGTTGATAAGGAAATATATAAAGAGTGAGTAAAGGTAACTTATGATATTTTTATGTCTATTCAATTATAGTTTTATGCAATTTTTTTCTTCAATTGATATATATATATATTATAATTTTTATTGGCAGACTCATCCTAATGCTAAAGGGCCTTACAATAAGTCATTTCCTTACTTTGATGTACTTGTTCATGTTTTTGGCAAAGATAATACCAACAGAGAAAATGCAGAGGATCCTGCTACTATTGTGGAAGCAATGGATAATAAGTTTTTATAGATGCTGATGTTGAAGCTGAAATACATATCAGATAGGAAGTTAATAAAGTGGTTGACTCTGTTGCTGAAACTCAAACAACCATTAATATTGGACAAGGTAGTGGGTCAAATAATAATAAGAAGGGTAAAAAAAGAGATCGAGAAAGTTCATTAATTGAAATGGTGGCTGATAGTATTATCAAGTATAGTACTTTATATAAGAAATGTACTAGTACAATTAAAACTTTGACTTCAACTTTAAAGGATGAATTTGATGAAGTCAATAAGAAAATGTTAGTTTATCAAGAGTTGAAAAATAATGAAGGATTAAATACTCTACAGATAGTTAAAGTTGGACGTTTGATATGTGAAGATAGTTATACAACTGATATTTTCTTGCAAGTGGATCTTGAAAAAAAATTGCTAGTGAATGATATATTGGTAGGAAATCATATTTGAGAAGGTAACTTTTTTGTTATATTTTTTTGTTTCTTTCTTTTCATATTTTACTAACACGATTCAATTTTTTATAGTGTTGATAAAAAAGATATTGGCTTAAAAGTTAGATTAAGAAGATAGTGTTGTTTTGGGTTATCACATCATGTTGAGATGTTTTGTTGTTTATAACTATTTTGTACACATTCTTCTGAGATGTATTTTTGTACACATACTGTTGAGATGTTTTTTTGTGTATAATTATTTTGTAATATAGTACTATTATGTAATTACATATGCAATGTTGTATATTTTTAAAATTTTATACATTTTTTGTCATAGAAGAGGCATCTTTATTGTTTTGGAATGGCAACTATAGGTATTTTTTAATTTATTTTATTATTTTAAGATTTTATTCTTTATTAAAAATAAAAACAGACAATAAAATTTTAAAAAAGAAACTAAGGATCATTTTTGAAAAATTATTAAATATTCTCAAAAACTTAAATATATTCAAACAGATAAATATAAGATTATTAGAAAATTTTAATTAAAGATTATTTGCAATCTTAAAACTTAATCAAATATATTTTGTATATTACTAAGAATTATAATTCTTATCAATTATATTTTTTAAAAATAAAAAACTTTGTTATATACCAAATGATCACTTAGTGTAATCCCCACAAACAAAGCCCCATCCATCTCTTTTGAGACGAGGATCTAGGGTTTAAGGTAGGTCTAGGGTCATTTTATTTTTTTTATTTTTTAGTTTTCTAAATGAAAAGCATATAAAAAAATCCTAATAATATTTTTTTGGCTAGTAATGCCTCATTATGGATTTTTACAAATTAGAAAAGGGCGGAAAACTATGTTATAGGAAATGCAAATTAGAAAAAAAGAAAACGTAGATTGTGTCAAAGAGCATAGATGTTAATTGTTTGCTAGAGAGAAAATGAGAAGATCGACGTCGGAGAGAAGATAATAAGATGATGAAAGAAAGAAGAATACTTTTGTCAAGATGAATGAGAGAATCTTTGAAACATCTGAAATCCTATGATTGTATTTGAGTAGTTGTTGTCCAAATTTTAGGAATAACTAATTAATTAGAGAAATTAAGATGCTCAAAGAGTTTAATTAAAAAACTCACACCAAACACAATAATCTTATTTTGGCAAATTAGATTTTCTTGAAAACCTTACAAAATATTTACGCCAAACACCCAAAAACATCATTTACTCTAAAAATTAAAAGCAAAATTATATTTTGATTCTTAACAAATAAATGAATTTTTAATTTAATATTTTATAAATTAATTTTTTTAATTTAATCTTTTAAAAATAAAAATACTTGTAATGTCATTCTCTAATTATATTACAATAAAAATTTTGATACTAAATTTAATTTATCATTAAAGTTTTAAATTTTTTTCATATTTATTTAATTTAATATATAAATTAATATTTATTTAATATTAATTTGATACTCACTTGTCATTTATAAACCTAATTTATAAATAAAGTTAACTTAATTCAAAAGTTAGAAATTCAGTTTGTGAATGCTTCAAAAGTGTCAGAATCTTTTTTTTAATATCAATAAATATTAATTTATATATTAAGTTAAATAAATATAATAAAAATTATAATTTTAACAATAAATTTCACATCAAATATTGGGCGATGATTTAATTAATAATTGATATTATAAATATTTTTATTTTTAAAAAATTAAATTAAAAAAATTAATATATAAAAAATTAAATTAAAAATTGACGAAACCAAAATATATATATTTTTTCTTAAAATTAATTACCACCTTTAATAAATATGAAATATTTGACAAGATGAAAAATAATGGTCGGTAATCTCATATTATGAAGGTTTTTCTATTAAACGTGGTCTAACAACAGGTATCCAAGTGTGAAAACGGAAAACCCTTTCGATCGCGTATTAGAATAAGACCCCGCCATTTCCACTGCCCCTAAGCCATCTATTTATCTTCGTCATTTTCGACGTTTTGATTCTGAACACTCTTACCTTTTGGATCCTCAGAAATGGATCCGGTACTGCCCATTGCAGGGCTGTCGGTTCTGGTCGGTGCTCTCATGGCCCTTGCCTTCTTCAAAAGCTACTTTCTGAAACGGAGATCCGAGGTCCGATCCATCGCCAATCCGGAGCCTCTCTCGGATCCCAAGAAGCCCTCCAAGCCGTCTCAGTCCCTATCCAAGAAGTCCCACGCCAGACCTCATTCCCACGCCTCTGATAAGGTCAACTCCTCCTCCTGCTTTGTTTTATGAGAAAACGAATCAATTTAAAGAAAAGCGAAATGGGGTTTTGGATTACCAATTATGGCGCAATTTCAGCTTTTCTAATGAATTTATTTGTTCATTCACTTGCACTGCATGCATTGATAAATTGCTGAGGAATATGAATGCTTTGACTGTTGAGCATGTGATTAGAAAGAGGCATTCGTTACTTGTGGTATTGTTTCTTTCAGAAGATTGAGTAACTTATCTTGAGAATTATTGAGGTTTAGCTCACTTTATTAGATTCATGTAAAAGAAGCTTACTAGTTGTAGCCGCAAGTTTGCATAGTGTTGAACAATTGCTTCTTTATGTATTACCCAGTATGGTTTCCGAAATTATAAGTGAATTGCTGAAAGGAGAGAGAAAGATATTTAGGTTGACTCTCCAAATTATCTCAATTTTGTTATGCTTTAAAATACGAATAGTAATTGAATTTGCAAGCTGAAATGCCATCTTGAAAAAAAGGTATTTGGAAACCACCAATGTTGCTGTGATTTAGGTATATTTTTTATTTTGATTTTGTTTATCTTATCCTTCTGATGATGGAATATTAGGATCATAACAAGCGACATCATCCATTGGATTTGAATACCTTGAAAGGCCATGGTGATGCAGTTACAGGGATAAGTTTCTCCTCTGATGGACGAAATTTGGCTACAGGTATTAAAACTTATTTGTTCAATGCAGATATAAGGAAATTTTTATCTCTGGTGATATAACTTGGGAAATTAAATCATCTATATGTTGGACCCAATTAAAATATGGTTTGTTTGTTATTTAGATTTTGTAATTTTTCGCTTTCCCTGTGAGTATGACATGTTTTGACTTATGAAAACCAATAAATTCAGTGACTTATTGGTTTCTCAAATAAGTAATTTGCACATATCTTGTTAGGTTGATCTGTGATGTTCATTCTGGCGATATACATAAAATGTAATTAAGTACATAAATTGTCATATAACTATAGTGTTGTGCAATGCAACTATGTTTCTGTAGCTAATTATCTACAATATATCTTAAACTATATGAACAACTATTGGCTTCTTTCCTTTAAATTTGGAGTATTTCCTGCCAATTTACATTTAGGAGGTTTTGGGAGAAGCAAGAAGAAAAGGCTTGGTGTTGATGTGCATTGCTGGTTGACATTAAGTGTTTTAGGTTGAAATATTTTTCTAGAAAACTCACATACAAGCCTTGCAGGACAGGATTGCGTTTAGTAATTCTTTGTAATGGTGCTTCCTTTGTTCTCTTCTTGATGTAGTGTGAGGATTTCTAATTTTCCTTTTCTCTTATTTTTTTTAATTTTATCAAAATTAAATAAAAAACATGTATATTCTATCTCAGAGTATTCATGTTATTGGTAATGTCTCTTGCCCGTTACTTGTATTAGTATATCCATTTTGTCATTGAATTCCAGGTAAAGACGCATGTATATGTTGCACCAGAATTGTCATGTTATTAATATGGTAACATCTCTTGCAAATTATGTGCATAGCTATCTCATAGTTTATTCTCCTGGTGTAGAACAAGATCATGTTTTGGTTTTGTTACATTTAGTTTTGTCAACCTTGGTGAAAATAGTTGTATATGACCCTTGCTATGTTTACTTTTTTTGAACTCTATAAGACGCACAAGTCTATTTATCATTGTCCATTGTTCTAGTAAAACGGTTTCTATAATATGGCTTCAAGTGTAGCTTTTTATTCCATGATTCCAATTCTGCTCATATTGTACCTGTAAGGTTGGCCTGTCCTAACTTTATTGTTGACTTGTGTGCCTTATTGTCACTAAGAAATCACATTTTTTGATATTTATTTATCATAAATTAGTGAGGGTGACTGAGTGAAGGTTCCTCTCTCTGATCTAATATTCCTAAGTTATTCTTGTGGCCATGTTTTACTCTCACTTGTTTTAGCTTAATATGAAACTTTTTCTTATGTTATTGTAATTTGCTGTTGCTAACAGCTTGTGCTGATGGAGTTTTGAGGGTATTCAAGTTGGACGATGTTGCAAGTAAAAGTTTCAAGTATGTGAATTCCAAGTGCTTCTTGATACAGAACAGATATCTACTTAATCTCAAATTCTCAATCATGTGCAATATGTTTAGATTTCAGTACTGTTAACTCTTCTGCAGGTTTCTGAGAATTAATTTGCCTGCTGGAGGTCATCCAACCGCAGTTACATTTTCTGATGATGCATCCTCAATTGTTGTGGCATCCCATACTCTCTCCGGTTGTTCATTATACATGTATGGAGAAGGGAAACCTAAAACTTCTGAAAATAAGCCACAAGCAAAGCTTCCTCTGCCAGAAATTAAGTGGGAACATCAAAAAGTTCATGATAAAAAGTCCATACTGACTCTGTTTGGAACCACTGCTAGTTACGGTACTGCTGATGGGAGTACAGTTATTGCCTCTTGTTCGGAAGGTATCTTTATGAGATTTTATCCCACCTACAATTTGTAAAGCAAATCTTTAGTCTAGGGTCTTTTCACCTAACAAAATTTTCAATATAATTTGAAATGGCTGTTTACTGTATGGTTAGAGGTAAAGAAAATGACTTGAATAGAGAGTATACAGTTCTGTCTATGTTTCCTTTACTTCTCAAAATCCATGTTAGTCCATCTGACCACTGAAATACTGGAAAATTTTCTGTTACTATCTTACATTACCAAATTAGTCATTTTTTTAGTTAAATAACATTAAATTATTAACTAAATTATGGTACATTTCTGGTGCTCTACTCAACCAAATGCAATATATCTTATTCCTAACAACTCATGAAATTATTGACACTGCCTTTATGTTGATATTACAATGCTTGATGACGGTTTTCTTCAATCTCCTGTTTTAATTTGTTTCTCATCTAGGGACTGACATTATACTTTGGCATGGAAAAACTGGGAAGAGTTTGGGGCATGTGGATACAAATCAATTGAAAAATACCATGGCTGCTATATCACCTAATGGGCGTTTTATTGCAGCAGCAGCATTTACTGCAGATGTGAAGGTGAGATTTAATGGGGAATCTATTTAATAAGAGTTCCTAATCGAGCTTTGATTAATTTTATGGAGTGAATTTGTGTGCATGTATGTATGCACTGATTAGATAGTAACTAGCTGGACTTTGCTGTTGGAGGTAGCCCTTCTTACGTTTAGTGGGAGCCAATAACCAAGAGAATAACTCAAACAGTGGGGCTCATTGAATGGGAAACATATAATTTAGATTTGGGTATGAAGAATAAGCCAAGACTGTGTACATCTACAGCCTTATGATGTATACTACAACTGTTTTAAACTTCTTTATAAGACCTACCTTGTTGGTTTAATAAATGATTGCCCTGTTATTAGAATTATTGGTTGAAAAGTATCCCCAAGGTTTAACCGCTTCTGTTCAATCATGATGCTTTATTTATTCTTTATCTTTTTGTTATTTATGTGGCAGGTGTGGGAGATTGTATATGCGAAGGATGGATCTGTTAAGGAAGTTACAAATGTTATGCAGCTTAAGGGGCATAAGGTTTGATATTATTGTTATTAATATTTTTTGGGTGTCAAATTTAAACAAAGGAATAAACTATAAAGAATGTTGTGTCACATCTCTTCTTTATTATGTCTCACATAAACTTTCACAGACTATGTATTAAATTGTAGTGCTTTTATCTTATTCATTATTACTTAGGTTTTTCAAATTTTAAAGCATGTGCCTTCAAGAGTCTATCTATTAATGTATTTCGTCTGGTTGGAGGAAAGTATAGCACCTTGTGGTGTTATTTGAGTGCAATTTAAATTGTCTCCTTATAGTCCTTGGACACCTTCCTCCTAGATGTTTGACATCTGTAGTTTAACCTATCATGATCATCAATGACTTTATTTCTGCATTTTTGTGTCAGAGTGCAGTGACTTGGTTATGCTTTGCCCCAAACTCAGAGCAAATAATCACGGCATCCAAGGATGGTTCATTAAGAGTATGGAATATCAATGGTATGCAAAATTTGAATAATGTTAATTTGGCACTACTTGTCAAAATTGATTTATGGAAGGGTTTAAATGTCTACCATTATTAAAAACTTTGATGAGATTCAATGGCCATGATTTTCCCCTATTTCTTGTTTTCCTTGTATATAGCTTGAGAATAGTGTGCTTATTATTTGATCAATCAATCATGGCCATTCCTCTTTGAGGTTTAGTCAAATAATAGGATTCTTATGGAACTGTTCAAATGCATTGTCTAAAGTGAACCTAGATTGCATATTAAATTCTGTTCACCTGTGTTTTTTCTTTTACATTGAAGTACGCTATCATCTTGATGAGGATCCAAAGACTTTGAAGGAGTTCCCAATTCCTCTTCGTCATTCAACTGGTGCTGCTTTGCACTATGATCGTCTTAGTATCTCCCCTGATGGGAGGATTTTGGCTGCTACCCATGGTACCACATTGCAGTGGTTATCTGTTGAGACTGGAAAAGTTTTGGATACAGCTGAAAAAGCCCACGATGGTATGCTCAATCATCAACTCTGTTATTAGCTCAGTGAAATTATGTGTATGACCTTCTACTCATTGATTATTTTCTATACTTGCAGGTGACATAACATGCATTGCTTGGGCACCTAAAACATTTCCAATGGGTTGGACTACTTATCTGACTCTACATTTGGTTATTTACATAATTTGAATTTCCTAATGTATTTCTGTTATTGACGCCAATTTCCTGCCAAATTGTACCATGCATTTTTTTTTTTTGGCTAAGCAGTATTATAAGAGAAAACAAAAGTCTATATATAACCTATTATGAACTTTGATTTTAATTGCGTGGAAGACCTGTAAATATGCAGTGTATCAGCATGAAAGACTAGGTTCATTGTGATTAATTGTTAGTTTATATATGAATTTGGTTGGTCTTAATCTAGTACGCACTTTTTAAGCATGTGAATTATTGTCTTTTATATTGTGTACCACTGAGTAATATTTATGTTTCCTTCTGCAGGAAATGAACAAGTCTTGGTTTTAGCCACATCCAGTGCTGACAAGAAAGTTAAGTTATGGGCATCTCCATCTGTCCATTCCTCCTGAACAATTACTTACACAAATCTCTAGGTCAAGCATGTCTGAGCACCTCCTGACAGCTAAATTTGCAATGTAAGATGCCTCAGAAGTTCTCAGCTTTTACTCATTGTACAACTTCATGAAATCTGCGTACTATACTTGAAAGTAGAATGAGAAAAATTAATGAGTTAAGATTGATATGCATCTTTTTCATGTACTGCCCAGAGTTGGTTCTTAGTGAATCTCTGACTAGGATTTTGTTTAGTACATCAACGACGTTGGTTTTGGTTGCTAATGTGAATGATTTGGTGATGTGAGAATAGTTTCAGTAACTTCAAATAGGACATGTTGCTTCGGTGTACGTCATTAACAAATTTTTTGTACTAAGAGCTCATAATTAATTTTAGCACCATGGTAATGCATCAGTCTCATTACTCTTAGAAATAATTATTTGCAAAAACGTGGTGACTGTATCTTTAGTAATTTTGCTGTTAAAGCAGCTACATTAATGCAGCGGTATGATTTATAAAATCTAAAAGGTAATTGGTAATATAATATTTAAAGTATTTAAAAATATTATTTAAATTTTAGTTTGATTCGATTTAAATTGAGTAGAAATATTTTTGCACTAAAAATCAAACCAAATTGTTCGGTACTTTTAAAAAATAAAAAAAAGTTGAACTTTGCTTGGTTTTGGATCAATTTTGAGTGATTTTGTTACAAAGGATTAATTTTGGGCGTTTTGATTACAAAATATCGGTTTTGTTCAATTTTGAATATCTCTGCTAAAAGTCTTATACTTTGGTTGGAGTATGAAAATACAATGATGACTTAAGAAGAGATTGTTACGACTAATCTGGAGGCCCTACTTTATTTAGTGATTAAATTTAATTATATCATGAATTTTAAAAGAATTTTTGTAAGACTTAATTTATCATATTATTCATGAATCTTGTTCAACATTAAAAATTTATAGTTTTAATATAATAATTTTTTTTTTTTGAATCATATGACAAATATCGATGGGAGAGTCCGTAAATTAAATTTACACAACAATGTCTCATACTTCTTTTTACCAAGATATTGAAAAGTGGAGTGCAGGGAATGAAAGTGGTCCTCATAACTCCTTAACCCTTCTTTGATTTGAGAATTTTTGGTACTTATTTTTATTACTAAATTACTATTTGATCCCTCGTCCTAAAATTAGAATAATAAGATAATAGACTTGACATCTTCAGTTCACTTCTATTCATTTTGTCTCCACTCCGTTGCCTTAAAAAAGAATATCCTCAAGACTGGTGCATTTACAAAAAGTATGACACTAACACTTACACACAAAAGGAGTACACGCCCACCGTGGGGCTCGAACCCACGACCACAAGGTTAAGAGCCTTGCGCTCTACCAACTGAGCTAGACGGGCAACAACTTCTCTTGTGCACTTGGTGCTCAAATTTAATAATTTCTATAAAACTTTTCTTTTTCGTCATAAACCTTTTCCGATAATAGACTCGGAAACTTCGAATTATGGTTTAGTTTTAAATGATCATCTTCAGTTTCTTGTATCTACGTTACTATATGGAGTGGTAGAAGCACAATTTAATTTGATGGCTCAATAAGAAACTTTGATTGAGGAGAACGGAGAAAAGAGAAAGAAAATAAAATATTTATTTTAAATTAAAATTAAGAAAAATAATCTAAATTGAACATTCTCTTACCTTTTTTTTGTTAACTCTATTCTTCTTAATCAAAACATATCCTAAGATATCTTAAAATATTTTATTTCACTGCCTTTGTCTCATCCGTGCTTTAACTTTATTTCATATATTAAACATTATAAAAAAAGAATTGGGATTTGAAAGTTCTAAAGAATAGTGAAAAGCACTGTCTAAAATTTCATATGAGATTCGCTAATTTGAGTCAAAAAAATTGGAAAGATTAGTTTGATTTAACTCTTAAAATAGCTCAATAAAAAAACTAGCAAATTAATTTTAAAAAAAAAACTAGAAAGCTATTTAAAAATTGATAGACTAAATTGGTTCAAACAATTAACTTTTTTATTTTTTTTTCTATTGAAATGACACTATTTCCTTTTTTTTATTTAGGGGTTCAAATAATGTCATTTTGATTTATTTCTCAATATTAAGGATATTTATGCGCTTAATTTTTTTATTAAAAATATTATTATTATGACTATTATTAACTATTAGACAATATATTATGCTGAAATGTGAACTTGTTTCATGCATCTGTTATTAATCATGTCTCATATACATTAGATTAGTTAAAAATTCATCTCTTTGTTGTCAATAATTAGAACATATAATAATTTATCAACCATTTCATAAAAAGTCGTTTATATATGAATGAATTATTTTTTATGACGAAACTTGATTGTAATATCTTAAAAAATATGATATTTTAAATTGATATTTTTTAAAATAAAAAATTAAATTTAATCATTTGTTAAAATAAAAATACAAAAAATGTATTTAAGCCTTCCAATGATAAATGAGCAAGCACAAATCTCAATTCACAAATTCCCAGCGTGATCTTTAATGGAACTTAGAATTTGGTCCAAAGTTTTATAAATTTCTATCCCCCTATTCAATTCCCTTTTTGAATGTCAAACATAATACTAACTTTGCCTAACATTTTATAACTCATCAACAAACACATAATATTATGTTATACAATTTAATACAGTCATATATCTTTGCTACAAAATACATGATAAAGTAAAATTTATATGATAAATAATTTACATAATATATTTTTCATACTATCTAGCTTCCTCATATACAAAATGAAAACATGTTCTAAGAACTATATTTCCAAGAACTAATTCACTTTGTAGTGAAATCAGATTATCTGAAATTTTTAAAAAAATTTAAAAGACAAATTTTATAAAGAGAAAGACACAGTTTGATAAAATTTATATTTAATAATTAATTGAAATTTGTTAATTCAAATATAAATTTTAAAAACCGTGTCATTTTCTCTTTAAATTTATCTAATAAAATTTTTTAAAAACTCAAATAGTCTCTTGGGGGTGATTTTGGGCTTCGGCTGTGCCTAATCAAGAGATGCTTTATTGAGAACCTGCTTTTTGTAATGGTATCCCTGCAAGACACACCCATAACATATAGCGACGAATTATTATTTTTATTTTTTTGCTAAAATATTGACTAATTTCTATAGATTCTACATTAAAAAAAAATGCAAACTGAAAATAAATAAATAAATAAAAATTACCTTGTGGGTCCCATAAATAAAATCACAGTAGGTGAATACAGAGGCAAAGTTGCCTTGACTTTTCTCACCAACGAAGTGATGGTAGTCATGGTATGCAGGACCTCCATAAAATGGTATGTATTTTGTGGGGCTCCATGGGAATTCATATCTATCACATCAAAGAAAGAAAACATATATTATAAAAGAGATGAATGCAATAATATTGAACTTTGAGAAAAAAAATTCACATTAATGAAAATTTAAAAGAGAAATAGAATATTCAATACAAAAATATATGAATATTGTTCATTTGCTCCATATATATTTTTAATTTCAATTTGAAACCTGTTTTTACATTATTTTTTCTAGTGGAGATTTGGATAAAAAGTCATTATCTTAATCATCATCTTGTACAAAAAAAAAAAAATTACGTGAGTGGGATTCTAAAGTAAAATTTATAAAATAAACTTGTTTTGTTTGAAAAAAAAATTATTTTTTTAAAAAACAATGTGGTAAAAACTATTATGGATTTTGTTTTCTAGATTATCGATTACATTTTGATTAATAACAATGTTGGGTCAAAATTATTATGATAAATTTAAGTATCTAAAATTTCAGAAAATAAATATTACAATATTAACCATTTTAAACTTGAAAAGCATAGTTAAAATTTAATAAATGTCAGAGGTTCAGTACAATTTTAAAAAACTTACTCAGTTTTTTTTAAAAAAAAACAAGTGTAACTTTTAAAAATATTAAAAGAAAGCACATTTAAAAAGGATTTTTAAAACAAAATTAGAATTTTTATTATAAAAATATAATTAAAAATAAAAATATTCTTAAATGCACCCAAAAAAAAAGCCAATTTTAAATTTAATTTGATAATCTCCAAAAGGAATGCTAAATTACCCGCTGTGAGTCTCAATGGCTTCTAGTTGTCTCAAAACGAACCATAGCCAATATGTAATTATGTGGCAGGGAACGAAAGCTGGGCCCAGAAACGAGGGGAAGCCGAGAATCAAAATCTCAGCCCAATGAGCATAAGGGGCCGAGAGTCCAATGGGTGTTTTATATTCATGGTGGACCTTATGGATATTCTGGTAGGCCCATTGACAATGGAGAAAACGATGGATCCAATAATTTAAGAAATCTTCTACAACAAAATACACCAATAATTGAAAGAACAATTCCCAGCCTGATGGCAATGGCAAACCGGTTCGGATCCCAAGCAACTGAACAAAGAAGAAAAGTACAAAATCACCTCGCAACATCGAAGTGGACAAATATCATTGTCATTAAAAGAATGAAAGATTAAGGTTGCATTGTTTGCGAAAATAATTTTTGTTTTTATTTTTTATCTTTTATTTTTATTTTTAAAAAATAATTTTTTATGTTTTTAAAATTTTTAAAAATTCAAAAATTATTTTTTAAAAATAAAAACAAAAAATAATAATATAAATATATTTTTATGTTTGTTTTCAGTTTTTAATAAAAATTAAAAATAAACAAACCAATCAGACTTTAAATAATTTCATTGCATCGAAAAAAGACCTTTATTTGTGTCATCAAATATGTTTCTCAAAATGCTTTGAGAAACTAGTTCAGGAAAAGAAAGAGCAATCAGTTCGAGAAAATTCAAAATTTTACATAGTACAGTTTTGTTTTTGGGTATTACGACTTTGCCTAAAACGAAACTATTTCTCTATTAAATCTCCCTTGAATTTTTCTAAATTTGCACAAAATTTCCTTATTTAGTAGATGCTTTTGTAGATTTATAAGATAGAGAAGAGATTTGTGAACACAAAAAAAGGGAAGAAAAAAAAAGTTGAAGAAGAGACTCTATTTGGAAATTAAGTAAGAAAAATGGAGATTTTATTTTTTATAGAACTTGAACATTTCCCAGGATAATATTTGGTAAAAGAAAAAGAACTTACCTTAACGGTAGGGTAAGAAATGATCTGTAGTGGCCCAACTGCGAGGATAAAAGTGTGCATGACATTTTTATAGCACTTGAACATTTCCCAGAATGTCCTGCTCACCTTGGGTTGAACCTTGTACCTGTTCAACTTCTTGTACCTGCTTAGCTCAATCAAGACATATGGAAGAGTGGCCACAGAGTAAAACAAGCACAAGAACAGAATGTTGTGGCAGTGAAGAACAAAATCGGTTTTCTTTGCTGAGTATTTGAACCACAGTTTCTCAGCAACACTTAGCCCTCTCCCAAGAGCAGCTTCTGCTTCTTCAAGGTTCTGGTAGGGTAGCATTTTTGGTATGTAAGAAGAAGAAGAAGAAAGAGTTTGGCTTGAGAATGAAGAAGAGAGAGGTTAGGTTGAGAATGAAAATGGTTGGTTTCAACCCCCACGCTAGGTACAAAAACGCCGAATGATATATATAAGCTGTTTGGGTAGTCCATCGAATTTTACGAAGACAATAATGTATAAATTTATTATTAATTTAGGTTAGATTCTTCTTGTAAGAAACGCTTTCTTAACAAAATTTTAAATAGTTGGTATTTTATTTATTTATTAATAATATTTAAATTATAATATATAATAAAAAAATTTTTAAAAAATATTATTTTTATTACGTCTCATAATTTAAATACGGTTAATAAATAAAAAAAATTATCTATTAATAATATATTAAATTATTTTTTAATTTTAAAAATTTTAAATTGATGTATAATACGTATTATAAAAATTATTTAATTAATCAATCGAGTTAATTCACTTGGTTACAAAAAATAATAACTTTTTTTTATTAATTATAATTCAATTCTTGTGAGTAACTGTGAAAATAAAATTTTGAATGTATCAAAATCATGTAAAAAATTACATCTTAAAATTATCCAAAAAAAAAAAAATTGGTACACTAGATGCAAAAATGACTAATTATATAAAATGTTTAGTTGGTCAATTCTATTTGTTAACACTTTGAAAATAAAATGGTAACTGTTGCAGGTCAATGTGAAGGATCACATGTGTAATATTGTTTTACGAGAAAATTTAATTTCATGTAAAGTTGAAAGACACCCTAATAATATTTTAAAAAATAAAACATTATTTTTTTATAAAAATAATAAATTTTCATTCAAAAGTAAAATCTATCAATTTTAACGTTAGTGGGACAAAATAAATTAAAAGATTAAAAAATTTTAAATTTATTTAAAAAAAGACATATCGAAAAATCCTTTTCAAAATATTGTATAAAACATAAGAGATTATTTTGTTTTTTTTTTTTAAATAAGAGATATATAGTTCAATTCTTTTGAGTAATTGTGTGAGAATAAAACTTTGAGTGCATCAAATCAATGTAAAAAGCAGATTCAGAAAAAAAATTCGTATAATAGTTGCAAAATTGACTAATTTTATATAATGTTTAGTTGGTCAATGGAGTTAGTCCATTCGGTAGGCAAAGGTCATATCTCCATCAATCTGGATCGATTCCACCTTATTACACTTTGGAAATAAAATGTTAACTGTTGTAGGTCCATGAAAGGGACTGCACGTGAAATATTGTCGGGAGAAAGAAAAAAATTTAGGCCTCGTTTGATTTTTTTTTTATTTTTTTTTTTTAAAAATTATGTTTAAAAATTATTTTGTAAAAAAAAAATAAAAAAAATTTATTTGATAAACTATTTTGAAAATATTTTTTTTTGTGTTTTAAAAATAAAAACAAGAAATAAAAATAATTTTTTTTTGTTTTTCTGTTTTAAAAATAATTTATTTTTAAAATTTATTTTCAAAACAATAATAAAAAATAGTTATCAAATAAATTTTTTTGTTCTGAAAATAATTGAAAATAAAAAATAATTTTTGAAAATAAAAAATAAATAGGCTCTAAAATTTAAACACACTAAAGAGTTGTTTGATTTAAATGAAAAAAGAGATTTTAATAGAAAAAGGAGGAGAGAGGTGAAAAAATAATTTTTTTTTGTTTAATTTAATTTAAGGAGAAGAGAGAGGAGGGATAATAATTTTTTTTTATTTAATTTGTAAGAGAAAGAGAGAGAAAATAAAATAAAATAATTATTATATTTTTATTAAAAAAATTTATATTAATTTTTTTTATTAAAATTTTTTGTTGAGACATTTAGTTTTATTGTCTTTTTATTTTTTATTTTTAAAAGGGAAGGGAGTAATTTTAAATTTAAGCAATCCAACGCCACCCTCCCCTCTAAATTCTTCCATTTTTGGGAGGGAGGGATTTTGAGAAGAGATAAAATTTTGGGAGCTCAAAATTTCCTCCTCTTCTCTCCAAAAACTTTACCTAAACAATGAGGTTTTAAAAATTCTTTTCCCTTCCCCTCAAACTAAATAATATCTAACAATATTTTAAAAAAGATAAAATTATTTTTTGATAAAAATAATAAATTGAAGAATTAAAAACTCTCAAATTTATTCAAAAAAGGACAGCTTAAAAGAGCTTTTTTTAAAAATTTTATAAAATATAAGAGATTTTTTTTTAAAAAAATAAGAGATAAGGGTTGCCGCCACCCCTAATAGCCTCGAATTATTTATTTAAGTGTCTTGTTGGAGATGAAGTCTTGCCACAACTCCAAATGCTTTATTGGGTTTTCCAACTGCCAAGACTTTCTGGATCCACGTGCTTTTTGAATACACGCAAATATATGTCAATTTAGCTGATTACCATTTTGAAATTTTGTGTGCAATTGGGGGAATTGTATTTCACTTTACAATTTTTCATTTTGTCTATATTCTGAGTCATTAGTGAGGTAGGCCAAAATCGCCTTGATTTTTTGAAATTTCTGGGCCCCCTTTGGAATTATTCTCGACCCTTAATTATGTTTTTTTTTCTAATAATGATTTGATATGACTTTGATTTCAAGGTTTACGAAAAAAAAATTCAAAATTGGTGGGGTCATGTACGATATGCATAATTTTCAAATTGAATAAAAACGTCCTTTCTGTCTGTACCTATAGGGATCTGGAAGACTGGATCATGAAATAAAGGTGGTCCTTGTTTTGGAGAAATTAAATGATATTTTATTAAATAAAATACATTTATTTTTATAAAAAAATTATCAAAAATTTATAATAATATTTATTAATTATACATTAAAAAAGATTGTTGATAATAACATTCAAATTATTTTATATGAAAATTAATCTTACTTTGTCCCACTTTCCGATGAAACCGTGCCAACTACTGTTCGCTTTTGTAAGTGATAACAATCGATTCTTTTTTTAAAAAAAAAAAAATCAACACTAAAATATAGGATTTGTTTTACTTTTTTAGATATTTGTTCATCGTAGATATGATAAAACAAATTACATAGATACATAGATTACCAATAAAAGAAGATAAACACAAACATACATACAAAAGAAATAAATAAATCTAATATATGTTAATAAGTGTTAGACATTATAATAAAATTATTTATAATTATTTATTCAATAATTTAATTTTTTGAATTAAAATAAATTTTAATATAATACCAGAATTTTTATAACAAAATAATCAATAGTTTAATTTTTATCGGCCTCTATTTTTTTTAAAAAAAATTAATATAAAATAGAATAGACATATCTACACTTAAACCCTAAGGGCATTAGGACTGGGGGACGAGTTAAAATTATTATAAAACTTAATAAATTTTTATTTAATAATTTAAATTGAATTAAAATGGTTTCGTGAGGACATAAAAAAATTAAGCTAAAATTATAGTCTATTAATATATTAGAGCTCTAAATTTTAGTCTTTAAATATACACCACTATACAATTTAGTTTGTAAACTTATTAAACATTGAACAATTTAATTCTTTTAGTATTTCACTCTTAACTGTTGTTAAAAAAAATTGATGTAACTGGTTAAATATTCATTTGACATGTTAATTCTAGCGTGTCATAACACTTCAATTTGTTCAGTCATTATTCCTTAAAAAAAAAAGTTCAAATTGCTTTGTTAGTCTATTAATTTTGTTTTAATCCCATAACTAAAAATAATTTCTCTAAAACTCTTTAACTTATAAAAAATTGCCTCTTATATCCTAAATCAAAACCATAAACCTTAAAACTTAAAACTCTAAATAGAAAAATTCTAAATAATTATATTAAATTTAAAATCTTAAACTTCTAAACTCTGAAAGTATAAAATTATAAAATTGAAACACTCAAATTATATATCTCAAATTATAAAATCTAAATATCAAAACTATAAAACTTCAAATATCAAACTTTAGACTCAAAACTCCAGACCCAAAACTATAAATCTCAAAATATAAAAGTCCAAAACATTAAACTCTAAACCCTAAACTATAAATATTAAAGCACAAAATACCAAAATTCAAAACCCTAAGACTTAAAACACTAAAGTCAAACCTCATATTTCAAAACTCCAAAATCCCTATACCCTAAACATCAAACCTTTAAACCCTTAACCATAACCTCAAAATGTAAATGTCAGAACCTCAAAACCTATAATCTTAAACTTAAAGACATAAACCTAAAACACTAAACCTTAAGTTCTGAAACCTAAAACCCAAAATTCAATTCCTAAAACTCTAAACCCCAAATTCAATAACACAAAGTTCTAAATCTCAAACCCTAAATTTTAATAACTAATTTCTAAAACCATAATCTCTGAATTTAAAAACTCCAAAACCTAAACACCAAACTTAAAAACCCTAAAGCCAAATCCCAAGACCTTAAACATTAAAATTCCAACACACCAAAACTCAACACCGCAAACTTCAAACCTGAAAATCCACAACTCAAACCTTGAGTCTTAAACTCTAAATTTTAAATCTTAAAGTCCCAATCAAAAGCCCAAAACACAAAGCATTAAACCTTAAAAACAAAACCTCAAATATTACAATGTCAAAACCCCTAATCTTAAAATTTCAAACTCTAAAATTCAAACCACCAACCTCAAATTTCAAACTTCCAAATTTTAAATATCAAACCCTAGATTCCAAAAATATGAACACTAAACACTAAATCTAAAAACTCTAAATCTTAAACTCTAAATCTCAAAATTTTAAATTTCAGAACCTCAAACTCAAAATCCAAAACTCGAACACTTAAACCAATAAAACTTGAACTCCAAACAACAAGCTCCCAAATCCAAACCCCTAATCCCAAATCTCAAAATCTAAAAATTCAAAGGCTTAAACCCTAAAACTCAAACCTTAAAACTCAAAATTTCAAAACCTTAAACCTTAGATATCAAAACTTAAACCCCAAACTGTAAAACTCAAAAACTTAAACCTCAAAACTCATAATCCCAAAGTTAAACTTTAAATTTTAAAATCCAAAACCCAAAATCCTAAATGTCAAATCTTAGACCTCAAAACACAAAATCATAAGTTTTAATCCTTAAAACTATAAACACAGAACCCCAAATCCAAAACCTTAAAATTTGAACCCCAAAATTTACAAATTTCAAACCCTAAAACTTTAAAACTCAAAACCTTTAACCGTAATTACTAAAATTGCAAACCTTATCGTGTGTATTAGAAAGATTAAAAGAAAAATAAAATGTACATTAGGGTTTAGGTTTTTTTTATTTAAAGATTTATTGTTTTAGGTTTTGGCATTTTAGAGTTTGTTGTTTAAGGTTTAAAAGTTTTGAGGTTTCACAATTTTAGAGTTTGAAATTTAGAATTTGAGAGTTTAAGGTTTGAGATTTAGGGCTTGAGTTTTGGGGTTTGGAGTTTTAGTGTTTAGAGTTTTATAGTTTTAAAATTTAGAGTTTGAGATTTTAGATTTAGAGTTTAAAATTTAGGGTTTATGATTTTGGAATTTGTGGCTTTACTATTTAAGGTTTGATGTTTAGGGTTTATAATTTAGGGCGTTAAGTTTTGGAGTTTTGAAATTTGGGTTTGGGTTTTGGTGTTTTAGAGTTGTGGCATTTAAGATTTTGAAATTTAAGGTTCCATGTTTTTTGGTTTGAAGTTTTTAGGATTAAGGTTTAAGGTTTGATGGTTAGGTTTTAAGGCTATAGATTTTTATGTTTTGAGGTTTGAAATTTGAGATTTTTAGATTTAGGGTTTGGGCTTCAAGTTTTGAAATTCGGGGTATGTGATTTTTGGATTAGGGGTTTGATCATCGGTGTTTAAGGTTTTGATGTTTGAGTTTTAGGGAGATTTAGGGTTTAACATTTGAAGTTTCAAATTTTTGGTTTTGAGATTTGGGTTTTAAGTTTATGACTTTTAGTTTAAGGTTTGCGTTTTACAGTTTAAGGTTTGAGAAGTTTTGATATTTTAGTTTTAGGTTTTGGGGTTTTTATGTTTGAACTTTAGGGTTTTGGATTTTGGGTGTATCATTTTTGAGCTTTATGATTTAGAGATTTGAAGTTTAGAGTTTAAGGTTTAGTGCTTAAGGTTTGAAGTTTTAGAGTTTATGGTTTAATATTTAAAGCATTAAGTTTTGGAATTTTGAATTTTTGAGTTTAGAGTTTAGGGTTTTGAGTTTTAAAATTTTGAAATTTAAAATTTAAAGTTTTGAGATTTGGAGTTTTAAAGTTTTGAGTTTTGAATTTTAAGATTTTGAGATTTGGGGTTTAAGATTTTGAGAATTGAGTTTCATGATTTTTGGAGTTAGGAGTTTACAGTTTTAAATTTTGATATTTGAAGTTTGTAGTTTTAAAGTTAAAGGTTAGAAGTTTCATAGTTTGATATTTAGGGTTTATAATTTTTGAGTTTTGACATATGCGATTAAGGTTTGAAATTTTAACTTTTGAGATTTTGTGTTTTAAAGTTTAGAGTTCAAAATTTAATATTTTGAATTTTGAAATTTTAATATTTAAAATTTTGGGTGATTTTGAATAAGGGTGAATATAGGTCAGGTTCGATCAAGTAGAACCATAAATTCAACTAGACCAAACAAAAAGTTAGGTTGAAAAATGAAAATTCAAAATTGACCGATGATTTGGGTCACCTGAACGGTTTAGATTAGTTTGGATTGAAGAATTTTAGATTGGGTCACCCTATTATTCCCTTCTCCTTCTCCCCTTACCTTTTTCTTTGTGTTTCTATGGATAAACATTTTTTTCTAAGAAGAAACTTGTTTGGTTTGACTGTGAAGAGAAGAATGTTTGCATTACTGTTAGGCGATCGAGATGAAACCCTCAACTACTCACCTCACTGCCATTTATAGTCTATTGCTGTGGCTTCACGATGCTGCTAGGGCTCAATCAAGTCAACATATTGAGTGAACGTGTGACTGTGTGTGGGAGAACGAAAGACACATGAAAGAGATGGTTATTTAAGTATTTTTTTATAAGCAAATTAAAGAGATAATTTGGTCAAAAGAAAGATGTGGAGGCTTGTTCTCTTTTTCAAAGAGCAGTCGAGCGCAGGGTAGAAGAAAGGCAAAGGAACTTTTCGAATTTCACTTACTTTGTTTTGATACCAACTGGTCTTAAAACTTGAAAGGCTGATAGATGGTGGGAGTAGAGTTACAAGTTGAAAAAAAAATAAAAAATGAAAAGGAAGAGAGAGAAGTTATCATAAAGGATTTTGGGAAGAAAAAAAAAAAGCATTGCATTCAGGGACGAAGCCTCGTTAAGCTTTGAGGGGACTGTAGCCCCCAATTATGTGAAAAATTCTTAATAAAAATATAATATTTATTATTTAAATATAAATATATTATAATTTAATCTCTCTCAATTAAAATATTATTTTAATTAAAACTCTTATAAGTTAATTTCATTAAAAAAATTAAAGATTGATTGTATAAATTATACATTATATTTAAAAATTTTGAAATTTTAATTGTTATATATAATATTTATAATTTTTTTCTCTTCAGCACCCCCCCCCCCGGGCAATGAAAATTATTCATAAAAAGGTTATTGGGAAAATAAAAAGTTCTGCATTGTTGCGCGAAGAGATGGTGAAAACCATTGAATGAAAACTAAAAAGCATGATATCCTTTATCCGATGTGCCTTTTTTTTTTTTCGAGTCTATGCGATTTGAATTGAATTTTTCGAATTACTTACATCTCTAATTTTAAATTTTAAATTTTAAAATTTTAAGATTTAAATTTTGAATCTAAAATTTTAATGTTTAAAATTTAAAATTTTTTGTTTGGTATTTTTAAATTTTGATATTTAAATTTTAGAATTTTAAAATTTATGAGTTAAAAATTTTAAGGGTTTTGATTTTAAAATTTTATGGCTTTAGAGTTTTGGATTTAAAATTTAAAATATAAATTTTATTGTTAGAATTTTAGATGTTGGAGTTTTGATTTAGAATGTAGGGTTTATTGCTTTATATTTTCTTGTTTTGAGGTTTCACATGTAGGCTTGTGCTATTGGATTTTATGGTTTGGAATATATAGTTTTAAATTTAAAATTTAAAATTTAAAATTTAAATTTTGAAATTTATAATTTTAAAATTTTAAATTTATGCTTTAAAGTATCAATGCCGATATTTTTTAAGTTAAGGGGTTTTAGATTTTTTTTTTCAATTAAAAAACCAAAATGAAATATAAATATAAATTAGAAGGCAAATGAAAAATTTGTTTTTATTTTTGAAAAAAATAATTTTGACTCAACGAATTAAATTGGTCTACCACGTTAAATTTAATATATTAAATAAATACTTAACTAACTATATCAACTATTTTTTAACAGTAGTTAAGAGACATTTGATTGAATGATTAAATTGTTACACTTTTAATAAATTTGAGTACTAAATTATAAATTCATAGATTAAATTTTAAAATTCTAGTAAATTCAAAAACTATTTTATAGGTTTATTCTTAATTTTTTTTATATACTTAAAAAATTATATATATAAAATTTGAATGCTAGATAAATAAAAATATTGATTTTTTTCAACATTATTTTAGATCATATATAACATAAATTTTAAAAATTTTATATTTATTATACTTAAATATCTAAAATTAAATTTAAATATTTGAAAAATTAAAATTTTTTATACTAAATACTACTTAAATAAATAAAAAAACTATAGATAACAGATTCTCAAAACACTATTTGAAAAGCATAAAAAGAAGATTCACAGTACACACCTCAATTGAAAAGACTACAATTATTATAACATTAGAAGGCAAAAAAAGAAAAGAGAAAAAGACTTTTATAGAAAAAAACAAGACGAGACACTTTTTAAACTTCTACAAAATTTATAAATTTGAAAAACCATAACTTTTTTATGATGAATAAGATAACGAAAGAAAATCATTTTCACAAAAAAAGAAATAGTGAAAGGACTCACCAACCAAAAAATTTATTGAATAGAAAAAAAGAATAAATTAATAATTTAATTTTTAAATATATAAATTTTTTTAATTTTTTTAAACACATAAATTAATTTTTTTTTAAATATTAAATTCATTATTTATTAATTTATTTAAAAATTAATAAAATAGTTAACATATACAACGAGTAAAAAGGGTTATCACGTAACTCTCTGTGGCGCTAGATTTTTGAGAGAGAAGATAGAGAGAAGAGAGAAGTGGCACCTCAAATCACCACCAAAGAAAATCATCAATGTAGTATAAGCAAACAGAATATCACGATAAGATATTTATTTAACACAATTTTAAATATATTTGATAATTTAAATGAGTTAATTTATAATTTATTTAATTAATTTATAAATTTATTTGAATAATTTATAATTTTTTATTATACTCTATTTTATTATTTTATTTAAATTTTAATATTATCTTATTTACAAGATGATATTATTTTTATTATATTCGAACAACATTTAAATTATATATCCTATGATAAATATTTAGATATTGTTGATAGTGATACAAAAAATAAAAATTTAGAGATATTTATTAAAATAAAAAAAATTCGTAATAATATTATTAATTTATTATAAAATTTTAGATGATATATTTATTTATATTTTTTAAAATTATATAATAAAATATAATTACTAACAAAAAATAATAAATTTTATATAAATATATTTTTTATGTCATTTTATATTTATCAACTAATTTAATAGTTAATTTTATTAAATATTTTTAATTTAATAAATTAACTTAATATTTTTTAATTTTTAATTTTTAATTAATAATTAATAATTTTTAATTAAAAATTAATTTTTTAATTTTTAATTAATTTTTAAAATTTTAATTTATTTATTAATTATTTTTTTCAAACATCACCTGTGCGCCCTCTCACTCACAAAGAGCGTTGTCCAAATCGCTCAAGATGCAATTGTATAGGCAATACGCGACTCTCAAGCGTGAATAAATTGAATTGACCGATATGACCTACCAACGAATAAAAAGAGCGCACGCAGCATTCTTAGGGACATTAATCTCACTAATTAGTGCAATAAAAGATTGCCCGCATGACATAAGTCTCGTCGATTAGTACTAATAATGTAATTCTCTCACTACAATTTATCTCTCTAAAAATCCTTTCGACCATGGAAAATTTGATTATCTTAGTCGTTAAAGTCCATGGCCAGACTAATAAAAGAGAGCATGCATTATTGTTAGGGACATTAGTCTCATCAATTAGTACAATAATGTAATTTTCTCACTATATTTTATTTCTCTAAAAATTCTTTCAACCATAGATTATCTTAATTGTTGAAGTCCATGATGACAAAGAAATTATTGTTTTGTGTTATATATTATAATAAAATAATTTATTTTTTTATTTAATATTTTAAATTTTTATTATTAAATAAGAGTTCGAAGCTTAATTTTTGTTCTCTTAAATAAATAGTAATAATAATGAAATTTAATATAAAATATAATAAATTTATAATTTATTTATACTTGAAATTTTTTTAAAAAATATATATTAAAAATTATAATAAGATTATTAATCTTCACGTGAGAATTCAACTTTTTGAAAGCATCTTTTCAACAGTCATTCACAATGCCATCCCCTCCCGGACTTGCAGACCTGACAATACGACGACCCCACCAGTTCCTGGTTCCAACGTGGTCCGCCAAATTACCAAACGAACTACGGGTACAACTTTAAAGAGGATCTGAATCCTCTGCTCTGGAGAGCAGCGCTGTGTCCCCTTTTACAATCTGATCAGATGATTATTAGTTGGTGTATCAGTCGTTTAATTAGAAAAAATATCAAACAACTGATTGGTATACCAATCCTCTAGTTAGACTGTAAAAAAAAATATAACACGCAGTGCTGTCTTCTTTCACAACCAAAGATCCAGACGCCTTTAAAGATGAGGGAGAGATTGCTGATTATTATTTGTCGGTTAGTGAAACAAAGCCTCTTCGGAACAAGAAAGTTTTTCGTCCGTCGAACAATTTAATTTCTGCCAAGTTCAAGTGAAGTTGTAGATGAGTATATAATGGAATATACCTATAGCAAGCTCTCTTCCAAAAGAGTTGTTTGGTTCGGAGAAAGGGAGAAAAAAAAATTAATAAAAAGAAGAAGAATAAAAATAATTTTTTTATTTAATTTAATTTAAAATAAAAAAAACAGGAGGAATAATAATTTTTTTAGTTGATTTAAAAAAATAATATCATTATACCCTTTATAATTTATTAGACAATATTAATACACCTTAATTTTTTAAGTGCTTTATAATTTTTTTTTTGGTTGATGATTAAATATAATATTTTGATATTAAATTTTTTATTAATTTTCTTGAGATGCCCCTTTTATTTGCTAATAATCTAAATTTCAATGAAATATTTGTTTTTTCTGAAAATTAATTTGCATCGTAGGGGCTAAAAGTTACATATATAAATTTTGGTTCTTGTTTTGCAAAAAACATTTTTCTTGCAACATAAAATCTGATAAAAATAAAATACATAAAATATCAAATACTTGACATTTTCCTTGGCGATGTGTGTGTGTTGCCCCTATTTTCTTGACATTTTGTCTAGACAAAAAAGAAGAAGAATAATTTCGGTTATAAAATAAAAATTTTGAAGATAATTTTGTCAAAATATTTTATTCTCTTCCAAATTTCTCCATTTTCTTAGGAGAAGAAATATTGGGAGGAGAGAAAGTTTTGGGCTCCAAAATTCCCAACCCCCCCTATCTCCAAAATGAGGTGTTTTAAAAATTTCTCCACCCTCCCTCTATTCACCTCCAACCAAACATAGCCTAAAGTTTTTATCTAAAATCAAAGTAAAATGGAGATGGCAATTGGCAAGGATGAATTAGTCATGAAGTACATATATTTTCTACAAAGGACGCAAATTTCAATAAAATGAATTGTGTGCCTATCCAACGTACAATTAAACAATTATATTAAATATAACGTGATATTTTATATTTTATAATATCACATTATTTGTGTTTATCTTGTCTTTTGTATTAATGTTTTTATTTTTCTTAGCATAATTTTTAAAATTATTTATAGTAGGTATATAATGAAATTTTTTTTATCATATTGCAGTCAAATAAGATCAAAACTCTTTTATGGTATACAAAAAATAGATATATAATAATTAATTATAAAACAATAAAATTACTTTTTATATTTATTTATTTTTTCAAGATCATATAACATAAAAAAAAATTAAGTTTAACTCAAATGACGTATAAATTATTTTATGTAGATTTTAATTAATTAATTTTTTTTTTAATTCAGTGAAAGACAAATCTTTCTTACTTAAAGTATATTATTGGCTTTACTTAAGATAATTTATAAAATAAATTGATACAATTATACCTCTACGGTAGGGGACCAAGTGGTATGTAATGGACCGTCGATTAAGACGTACGCAAGAGGAGCTATAGAGTAAAACAAGAAGAGGAATAAAATATACTTATTTCTGTCTTACATTGAGATAGATGGTGTACAAAGTAGCTTAAGGGAATAATCACTACTTAGGCTTTTCTAATTAGTGGTCCAAATCGCCAATTATCTGAGCTGCCCAATCCGTAAGTTAGGTTTTTCTAATTAGTGGTCCATGCCAACTATATAACATTTTAATAGAAAAATGAAGCACTAGCAGGATAGCCTTTTGTTTCTATATATGTAGTATTAGAATGTATTTTTTAAAGATCAAAATTTTATTTTTATTTTTATTTTTAAAAGCGTAAGTCAAATATCATTATAGTTATTATTTAGTATTATTATCTCTCATATTTAAATTTGAATAAATTTGACTCCTTAAAAAATTGATCTTGTAAAATAATTCATATATATATATATATATATATATATATATATATATATATATATATATATATATATATATATATATATATATATATATATATATATATATATATATATATATATATCTATGTTTGTGTGTGTGTGTGTGTGTGTTAATTTAACTAATAAGAATTGAAATAATTTATTTTTATATTTGGTTCTTATTGATACTAATTTTCTTAGTAAGTGATTTGCAGTACTATTATAAACTCTTACTAAAATTTATGACATATTTTAACTTTAAAATGAAATAGTATTTTTTTATTTTAATTTTTTATGAATTTTATAAACAAGCTATCCAAATGTAAGATATTAATTTCAACGGTTAACGATAAGTAGCAAACCTAAAATTATATTTGTAGACATTGACCAATAATTTTAAAATAATTTATTATCATTAGTTTAGCCAAAAAAAAAGTACCATCTTTTTTACATGTTGAGAACTAAAAGTGTAAAAATAGCCAAGTGTGTACTAGAAATTTAGAGAGAGAAATAGTCTTTAAAGGTTCAAACACAAGCATCTAGGTGACTTTTGTTTCTTGTGAACTACATTCATTATTTTTTTTTACTAATGCCATGAAAAATTAAATTTATCTCCTAAAGTATAATCAAGTTATAAAGATTGCTTTTGTTTATTTTCTTACCATTTATTATCATATAATGTCCACAGTTTTAATCACATAAATATATAATAAATATTTACATAACACTTATCATCTACTAAAATTTGTGTTTTTTATATTAAATATTCATATTAGATATAATACAATTTTTAAAATTACATATAAATATTTTAAATTTTATTATATTATAATATTCTTGTCAATATTCATACTTTTTAATTTAAGACTATTCATTAGGAAAAAACTTAAATACAATTCTTGGTATATTTGTCACCAGATTATTTAGTTAAATTATGATACATGGAATAACTTTTTAAAGAGTCAATGATGCGCTCTTGAATAGGAAAAATCTGCGTATCATACTTATTTTTATTGAAAAGCATCGTAGCAGGAAGAAACTACATGCAGGCTGGCTTTCTCCTGAGCATTCTCTCACTTAATTATTAGTAGCATAGCCATAGCAGGTGGCCTTGTGACTTGAGTCACACAAGTCACAGAGATAGTCGAAAATTTTTGCAGGCATCAGGTTGTCCTTCTGGTGATGAGATCTGGAACTCCGGTAGAGCCTTGTATGTTTCATGCAACCTACTCAAGGTAGGGAATTTGGACTGCAAAAACAAATTTAATTATGTTTATTGCATCCAAGATTTGGGAAATAGTTTCTTCTCAGCTGGAATTAAGTGGGAAGAATTGAAGTCTTATAAGATAAAGTCACCCCAGACAGCACTGGCAATTTGATAGTACAGTAGATCGAACAATATGTCATACCATCAGTATGTACAAATATCAAGTTGATTAAGCTCCCTCTAGGGAGAAATTAACATGATTTCCATGGATGCTGACTGCATTTTCTAATTCATCATAAACCAAGTTCTTGAATGTTTCAAACTAACTAACTTTTCCAATAAAGACCCCAAATTCTGAATAATGAACAAAAATCCCGAACATGATTAGTTACAAACACTTCTTGACAATCTTTTGCCTTAGAAGGGCAGGTGAATGGTGAACCAAAGACCTATTAATAGATTAGAGCATGTTCCAACCAATTCTCAAAAAATATAAATTTGTATCAAATTAGAATTAATAACCAATCCGAACATTGAAGTATTTGAAAAATTCATATAAGTAAAAATTTTCAAATATCCTTCATCACACGACATATAACTGTCACTATAAATAAGAATCAGAATTCATGCAATTCCAAGAACTACAATGTTGAAGTCTGATATGACATATAATGCAACATTATCTGTAGCAGATTAAAGTTCTGGAATTTTACACAGAAGAATTTTCTTTTTTGGTAAATGTTTAAAACACTTGAGTACTTTCCTCAAAAGCCTTGTAGCAAAGCCAATGCAATACCTGATATTTTCAAATTGGCCTACCTGTTTTCAGCATTGTAATCTAATGGTATAGCTCCGAAAAGGTGGGGGGTCAATGGTTTTCAAATTGGCCTACCTGTTTTAGGCCTAACTTAGAATTTTGATATACTGAAATAGTACCATACATCCCGGATGCTTGTTAGATATTTAAAAAGGGAGGCACAAGCTGAAGATGAGATGAACATTAAAAATCTTTTTTTTTTTCACAATTTCACTCCATCCCTCCCCAACTTTAGCTATCCCTACAAGTTCAAGAGCAGAAAAGACTGAACTGCCAATGAAACTGCAAACAGTATATAAATTAAATATTTTTTATTTTTATGCATCTAATAAATTTCATGAAACCTCATACAAGCTAGTTCTTTTCGTTCCCCTCAATGGAAATAGTGCAATGCTTTGAAAGTTCAATCTTACAACCAAATATATTTAGCTAGGATTACAGTGAACACATTTTATTCCTCCTATCCTAGCTGCTCTGCTTATTCATCCTTCAATTGAAATTAACCTTAGAAAATCATTTTATGGTCCCTATATAGCACAAACACTTTCTGACATGTATCAAACACTCTGACTAGACATGACACAACTCTTTAAATTATATCTAGACATTTCAAATTTTATCGTGTTGTGGTTCCGTGTCAGTGTGTCATTAATTACATCTCTCTTAACAAGAGAAGTTCAAATCATTTGATGCTCTTGATAACTTTCATTTTTTTTTTTTTTGGTGAAAATGATAGTAACTTTCTAATCCTCGAGATTTATGACCCTACAAGGCACAATCTAATGTAAATCAATCATCTGATGTTTATATCTAAGAATAAGCCCATTAAGGCTTTAACTAGTTCTTGTATACCTGCAGTTGGTCATCTCTCATAATGCAGAATAGCTTAATTTGATGAACCGATACTTTAATCTTGATTCAATATGAAATATGAAGTAACTTCAAATGTTTGTTACTGAAATAACTTTATTGATCCACATACTTGTGACTCAAGTGATACACAAGTCTGAACTCAGCGATTGAAAGGCCATGTAATGTCAAAAGTTGAGCTCGCAGAAAAACACTCATAAAAAAGGATAACCTTAGTGTCCTATAGAGGGTGAGAATACTTGAGGTAGGAGAAAAAAACAAGAAATAACTTTATTGTAAGACCTCAATTGAAAGAAGTATACTTGAATAAGAGGGCAAGAAGACAAGAATTTTTGGTTCACTCCCCAACAGGTATGTTTGCGCACCAGATGGTGAGATTAGGGAATAAAAGAAGTATACCAAGAAATCATATATATATACTTTACCAGATCAATATTAAACCTCAGCGATGCTGTAATCTGTGGAGCCAAAAACACATCAGCCTGCAGATTACAACCATTCTCAGATATAGAGGACAAGCTTTGAAGGTTATAGATATGCAATATGGACTATGTGCCCGAGAGAAAATTATAATTCAATACAAGAGAAACAAGGAAGAATCTCAATGTACAAGGAATCAGACAACACTAAAATTTCTAAGCAGGACACTGAAAATTGAAATCCGGTAGAGGCAAGCCAGCATGGTATTGTAATTATCTTCACAAGGGAAAAAATTGAAAGAGAGAAGAAAATTCTTGCAGATTATGGAAAAGGTAAGATAAGGGCCATGTGCAATTCTCTTTTCACCATTAAATAAATATTTAGCTGCAAGACACTTATTTTCATGAATTTGGAATTGACATTAATAACTAAAACAACGAACCAAAATAAGACATTGAAATGAAAGCATTTGCCTTCATATGAGGCTGGATTCCCACAAATTTGGTTCTTGTTAGTGTTTGATTGCAGGTTGCGACCTGGGTCACATCCTGCACAACCTGATTGCAAATAAATATGGATTCTCTTATTTTTTGCAAATTGTGCTATTCAAAAAATACAAGTAGCACCTGAAAATCATCTTCTGCCTTCATTTAAGTTTAGCCCCGCCTCCTCAATCACCTTATTTTGTTTAGATTGAAGCCCCACTTCTCTCCTAGAAAAAAAAACTAACCTTCCATCTATAGCTATTTGAGATTCATACAATTATATTTTCAAAATTTGAAGTCATTTTACTGTGATTATGATTTGAATCTTGATATATTTACTTTGGAATTTTGACTTTTGAGAATATGATGAGTCATATGACTTAGTATGTTATTTAACATATCTTATTCTGTTTCCCATTGATAACTGTCAATTAAACGATTGAATAATCTTCTAGAGCTTTATTAATATAACAATTCACAGTTGAAAAATTAGCAAATTTACAAGTAAATCATTTTAGTAAAATAAAAAAAAAATAAAAAAGAAGGCGTTAAATTGACTAGAGCATACCATATAGACATCTTCTCCCGTGGCATATGTTCCAGCAAAATCCTTTAATAACTTTTCAAGAGCTGTATATTGGCCGAAGGAAAGTCCATTTTAATACCTAAAAGTATCAGAATGTTTATAGCTAGGAAATGTAAAGACCATTTAAAAATCGCTTCCCTAGCAAGATGCATCAGAATACTGCTAATGTACTAAATGGTAACAATCAATTATATGCTACCATAAGTTACAAGAAACCTAAATCAATTTCCAATTCATATTTTCATATACTAAAAAAGAAGAAATCCAAGTCACATTTATGAAGAAGACATCCTGGTCCTCACAAATCAGGACTTGAGTTCCTATATTATAGGTTAAATTTTGAATTATAATTACCATTATTGGCAAAAATTCATGATCATAAGCTATGATCAAGAAAGGTTGAAGTCAAAAGCTTAAATAAATTTCTCAGCTGCTAGGAAAATGAGAGCTCTGGCTTTTAGACAGAAATATCCTCTTTAAGTGAATTTGGTCAGTTCTCAATACATGAAAACATATTAATTTGTAGATGGGCTTGCTCAGTTTTATGCCAGCATTAGTTTTAATTCTTTTGAGTTGTGACCACCTTAGCCAATACTTTCTAATTCTTACTTATAAGAATGAACAAGATGAACAGAACAACAAGGGAAAGGGAGAGAGAGTCTAGAGAGAGAAAGGCGGAGAACAAAACTCAATAGTAATCTCAAATTTAAATTCAAGTCCACCCAACTATAAATAGGAAAACATTATATGACAAATAATAACCCCAAATTTCTAATAAATAACCAAATAACAATGAATTCTAAATCCATTCAGATATATTATTCCATACTTCTAATATTCTTTCCTATATCCCATTATTCCTATTCTACTTAGCAGCAACTATCAAACATTTACTTGAGCATTCTGAAGAAAAACAAGCATACACAAAGGTTGGAAGGAACACAAGAAAAGCTCATCTGACCTCTTCTTGCATATCTGAAATTACGAAACCTGAAGGGAAAATTGAAAATTGTCCCATACTGTTCTGGAAGGTCATTGCTAACAAAAGTAGGAAAATGACCAAAAGTCTTGCTGCATAAGATGTGATGCCTAATTTTAATTTATATTGCAGAGTGATTGTGAGAGAATAAAGAGATAAATGAAATTGGATAGTGCCTACTGTTTCAGACTTTCAGCTCCCTTCTCTTTGTGAAAATAAAACTAATATGTTTGCAATGTTGATAATACCTAAACAATTCTCAGGCTCTCCCCCTCAAGTAGCAAATGCATCAGATCTCCAAGACAAACGAGTTACTTAAGGTGACATTTTATAGAAGTATAACATGCTCCATATTGATGTGATATTTTCAACTAATACATTTTCTAATTTTTTACATTTAAGCCATTAATACTTTTAAGGAATTCAACATCATTAACTTCCATTTGTGCAATTAATTTATATACGTGAAAATAAAATACAGAAGAGGGGAAATTTTCATATTTTTTATGTTTTAAAGTACAAGAACTCAAACTGATCATTTTTAGTACCTAACAACTAAATCAAGTATTTTACGTAAGTTGCTTACAATCAGAGGTATTTAATAACTTGTTTATATAAATTTATTTTCCTTAATATACAAAAAGATTTTAATACTACATACCTAAATATTTATACTTAAAACTTTAAATCGTTTTGTTAAAACTTTTTTTTTAGACAGGACCAGTAGTCCTCAAAAACAGAAAGCCAAAAACTGAACAATTAACATCTCAAAATAGCCAGGAGCAACCCCCTTAAAAACCCATAAGCAGAGGCCCACAAAGAAGCTAGTAAGACCATCCTCTCCCAGAGATGTGATTGGAGAAACTTCTGACTAAAGAGCCTTGCACTCCACTCTGTCCAAAGACACCATGAAACTGCAAAAACTGCACATTGCCAAAGGATTTTGTGTTTTTCTTTGTTCCCGAAGCCGGTATGCTTAATATCTAATAATAGCTCTAGAGTAGGTGGACAAACCCACTGCTCATTACAAATACCAAACAACTTGACAATATAATAAACATTAATACTTTTGTGATGCATGTGTTTTACTAGTTGTGTTTTTCATTTCTTAAGTAGAAATTATCTTATGAAGACATGGTATCAGCATGTTATAGAAAAATGCAAAACTGATTGACATAACAATTTATGATTTGGCCTTAGTTACAGACACGGAGAAAGATACACATATGTGAAAGAATGTTTACCCGTGAAACCTTTGTCTATGGTATATTTGGCCCACACTTGTGGGTCTACAGCAAACATTTTTTGCAAGTCTTTCTGCAAATAAAGGATAGTGTCAAACTCACAAATGGAAATTAATCAAGCAGAAAACCAATCCAATTGTCCCAAATGGAAAAGAACATACCAGAACTCCCAACATATGAAGTGGTTGTAAGCTAGAGTTGATAATGCTTGCAACCTGCGACAAAATGTAGTTATTGAATATAGTACAGGAAATTTTAAGCGATGCATACTAGCATCTTCTCATGGCTAAAAAAGATTAAAATATTTTGAACATTTTCAATCTCTCAAAATTATAACATTTTTAGTAAGACATATTCTTATTTCAAATTACAGATTTGGGCTGCAAAATCATTTGATAGCAAGCAAATTTCTTATGTGAATGTCACTCCTCTTCTTTTAGATATCTTGATTCTTGCATGCACAAAACCAATGAAATAATTAATCAAGAAAATTTATCTAGAATATTTAACTACAAACTTTCACTGCGATTTTTCTTGGCATTATTTGCTTTTGCCCACTTACACGTTTCTGAAAGTGCATGAAAGTTGAATTGACATCAAAATAGAATCTTGTGTAATCTTATTCAAGTTATAAGTGTCAGCTCAAATTTTACCTGAAGATTGAAAGCTCTGAGCTGAGGATCAACTGGCAACAATGGTTTTTGAGTATATTTTTCCTCCAAATACTAACCAAAAAGGAAAAGAAGGCAGATAAAGTTGTCATAATCTGATAGTCTGAGACACCAATAAAACCACTGTAAAGAAAGTAACATCAGAATAAATCAACCCGTATTAAGGATCCGTACAATGTGAAATACAAGTCCAACCCAGGTCACCCACAAACAGATCCCTAAGGTCAATGTGATACAGAAAATAGACAAGTGTTGGTTAATGAGTATCTAGTGAACTGTTATACTAGACCTACCAGAAATATTGCATAGGAATCTGAAATCACCACACCATTATCCACTAATACTGGAACATAATGAAGAGGATTCAATCTCTCAAACTCTGCATTTTAAGCATAAGTGATAACTGATAAGTGATTTATATTTTTAGTCAAACAAGCTTTTCGAGTAAAGTTTCAGTTTGCCAGCGAGAATACCTGGACTAAACTGTTCTGCTTTTAATAGATCCACTGCTTTGTACTCATACGAGATCCCTTGTCATTACAGTTCATGGAAAATTAAAGTCAATCAGTAGATCAAATTACTATTACCCAAATGTTTCAAGCTATAGCAAAATAACTATTCTTGAATATTCATAAAAAAAGTATGATCAAAGATTTAAAAAAACAATGAAGAATAAGGAAAAAGAAGTAAAACTAAACAAAATTCTGGGATCAGATCATTTTATGTCGGAATTCAAAATCAAAGCTAGAAATGGAAATTATCAAAATTTCTCTTTTAGAATTAAAATGAATAGGAGAAGAGAAGTAAACAGATAATGAAGAGCAAACAAAAGATAGCAACGGAGTTTGAATAAAAAAGGAAAACAAAAGCACCTTTAAGGCTTAAAGCAAAGCGGATGCGCCATGAGCACGAGCTTTGCCAATAAGAATACAGTACAAGCTTCGATGGCGAGGCAGTAGTAGCACCAGTACTTTTCTGCAAGATTATTTAGTTTGAAAGTTAAAAATAGGATGATGGTTATACATGGGAGAGGAGCATTTCCTCTTAAAGGTTGAAACAAGAGATGAAGAGCAAGAAGAAAAACTACCTGCTCAGTGGAGCCCAGCATGGAGAAAGCTGTGACAACTGACTGCCAACTGCGGAATGTTAGTGGCAAATGAACATAATTTTTTGAATAAGTTTCTTTAGTGTGTCAAATTAAAGTATAGATTTTGAATAATTTAATTGATACAACAAATACTTTTCATAATTAAAACAGTAATTTACTAGACAAAAATCTTATTTTAATCTTCTCAAGATGGAAAAATTATTAATTTGATACTATAAAGATTTTTTTGTTTAACTTTAATATTTGAAAATATAATTTTGTTTCAATTTTACTGTTCTAAAAATACTATTCTTTCACCAAGACGATGTAGTTTTAGAAAATGCCATTGTCTTTGAGGATTATTTCCTCCTAGCAATGGTGGAGAAATTAGTCACAGATGAATTCATGAAAGAGTTGACGAGATGGGTTTCGACTCTTAAACTCTTAATTCCAATAATAGTAAAAATAAAATTTAATTAAATACTGTCACTTTCAAATGTAATAATCCAATTAATAGAATTTCATAAAATTTAATGTGTATTCCAAAAAATAATAAATAATTAAAAGGATTCAGTTGAATTGAATAAGAATTCAATTAGACTCTTAATGGACTTATTCTAGATGAGACTACTAATTTTATCCTGGAGTATTTAATTTCTTAAGATTTTAAAGGCAAATCAAAATTAAATTGCAATCTTTTTCTTGTTTACTTTAAAGTTATATTTTGTATTTTTTTTTTTTTGACAAAGATGATTTCAGGTTAAATCTTATTGTTCCCGAGTTTTGAGTTTTAGTTCACTGAAACTTGCTCTTTACATGAGTTTAAAATCTTTTTGTTTGATTTTAATTTTTTATTTGAATTTAATGTCACGTGGATATCGTAAATGGTATTTCCTGAAGAACAATCGTAAGTAGGGAAGACACCTTCACACGTATGGATCTATGACGCATCTTAGTTTTTTTTTTTTTTTTAGTACGTTTTAGCTTAAGCCTCAGTTTCAAGTAAAGCTTCGGGGGACAGCAGTGTCATTTCATCTTATATTTTGGTAAGAGGACTCTGTTATTTCCTTGCTTATCTGCAACTAGTGTTTCCTGACGATGGGTTATCTATTTCCTGCCCTTTTCTTTTAATTGATGTTTTGGGGTCTTTTTTTTTTTTTTTTCTTTTTTGGGTTCTTGGAAAGTTGGAATAAGTATGCTTTGTTAGGCGGTAGTTTTTGCCTTTAGAATAAGACGGAGACAGGTAAGAGTTCTTTTAGTTTACAAAAATATTTTTTTTTATTTAAAAATATTTTTTATTTTTTATATTTTTGAAAATATGTTTTGATTTATATTTATATTTATATTTTTATTTAATTATATAATTGTGTTTTTATTTTATTTATATTTTTATCATATTTTTATTATATAAACAATAAAATATTTTATATATAATTTAAAATAATTATAAAAATGTCATTTGAGAGGATTGGTGGAGACCTAGAAGTTACACCAGACCACACCACTCTCATAAGAATTGGTGGAGACCTAGAAATTACAATATGAAAATAGAGAAAAAAAAAAATACAAGAAAGAAAAGAAACTGTAGCTCTGTGAGAGGATTGATCCCTCCCAGAACCAACCCTATCTTTCTCTCTCAGCCTCGCCCCTTTTTATACCCACATTCCAAACAATCTATCTCAAGAACCTCCTAATAAAGTCTTCCATGTCTCCTTTCTGCTCAAACCCCCCCTTAACAGATCCATGTATCATATTTAGCTCCTGCTAACAGTGAGGGTGTATAAGAATATTTAAAAGGTGCTACAATCGGTTAGTTTTCATTATGGTTGCTCTTGGAACAAGGGCACCAGTTCCACCCAACAGAATATATATGAAACACACAGCCTAACCAAAGCCGCTGAAACAAATACCATTTAATGTTTTTCGCTTCGAAGACCGGTAATTCACATTAAGGCCCAACATCAAATGAAAACAAACTTAAAAGTTGAAATCTAACAAAGTGAATTGTATCAGCTATCCATTTGGGAATAACGGAATCAAATCAGGGTGTTACCTGTAGCTCGATTAACGCCGGCGGTAGCGTTCGATGGTGATGCTCGGCGATGGTTCGGCCCTCACCTTTCAGACCTTGTTCCGTGAATAAATACCTCGACAATGAACTTCCTCAGCAAAATGGATTCAGCTCCTCTCTGTGTTGATTATCTCCCAGAGAAAGAAAACCCTTCTCCCTTTCCGTTTTCCTTTGCTCCCAAAAAAGAATACCCGTCCCTTCTCGGCTTTTGCTTTGGCTTTTCACTCAGAAGCTTACTGTAGCTGCCAATAATGAGAAGATTTTTTTTTAGGTCCCCTGGAACTCCAATCGTCTTTTCTCACTTATTCAAAACCAACTCAACCACTCTGATTCCCCACCTTCCTTTTGGCGGGTGTCGTGGTCCCCATGGTGCAGCGATGAACCATGAACGCGCACGGTAACATTTAAAAGAAAAAAAATTTCAAAAAGGTTTAAATTTTTTAAAATAGAATCGTATCAAAATTTTATCTTTTAAAAAAAAAAAAAATTCGCCATTTGAAGACATAATCTGCATGCCAAAATGTGTTTGAAAGTTATGTAATGTGTGAAGGTACACTTCACGGTATTTAATTAAATTAAAAACAATTTAGATATACAATTTGATTATTGTTCATGTTTAATCATTCCTGTAAATATTGTAATTTGTATGAATTGTTTGACTGTTATCTTTTTAAAAAATAGTAATTTCAAAAAATAAATAAAAGATATATTTAGTATTCAACAAATATTTAATTAATATTAATTATTGTGAATAAAGAGAAAATGTTAGACAAAGGACACTCATCTTCATAGATGGATTCTCAAATATCTTTCTGCTTTTTTCTTCATTTTCTATACCAAAATCCCACCATTTTTCTATCCCAAAATCTTGTATTCAGGTAAATTACTTTAAAATAAAAAATCTAGTGAAATATTCTTATACTCAAGAAGAAGCAAAATCCAAGAAACTTAAGGACTTATTTTTAGTTTTTATAATATTTTTACTAGAACTCAAAGTGTTATAAATTTAAGGAAAATGATTTGGTCCACCATCAGTAGACTATTTTTTATCCACCAACGGTGTCCAAATCATGATACATGAGAAAAATAATATTTTTTTAAAATTATTTTTGACACGTGTCACGATCTGAATACCGCTGGTGGACAAAAAATTGTCCACCGGCGGTGTACCAAATACTAACTCAAATTTAATCCGCATAAATAAATCTTCTCAAGATAAAGAGTATGTTCAAACCTTTGGAGTAGACCAGTGTTCACTCTCAATTTATTTAGCTGAGTAGACTGTCACTCTTCAAGGATTTCATCACTCGATGAAAGTATCAAAGATATACTCACTGAAACTTAAATGCAGTAAAGTTAATACTCATTTTCCATGGCAGACAAGATATATCAGTCATAGAACAAGTTGCTTTTCTAGATACTAGCTGCTTTATTTATGAGTATGCTGTTATTGGTACAATTCTTTTTAGACAGGAAGTGTTGTCTTGACATTTTATCTAAACTACAATGTTAGCCTGAGATATGATACTCTCTCATATTACTTTAAAGTTCAAATTCAAATCATAGGAGTACCATAAGTTGGAAACACTCTTTCAACCACTTTGCATCATCAAATTGTTTACCATCTTCAAAATTATTCATTGAATCTATCAATAGGATACTACTCAAATGCCTTATTCATATATGCACATTAGAATACTAAGATTTACATTTCGACAATTGTATAGATTCTTAAACAAATTTCAAGGAAGGGATTACTATAACTCATGCCCTTAGAATAGATGAGTAATTATGAAAAAATTTGTGAGAAGACCAAGCCTATTTAGACTTTTGCATACCTCATCTTTCAAAAGATGGCGGCATAGTCAAAACAACATTCAAAATTCTTGAAAATGATCATTCTTGTTAAAGATTTAGAAGAAACTATCTTAATATATGCTTTTCAACCAAATGGATTTTCTATTTTCACAAATAAAATTAATGGTCACTTCATCTGGGACCTTAGTTGTGAATATAGTTATATGTGCTATTCAGAAGAAAAAAAGAGAGAGAAGAAAATCAAAATACTATTGCAGATCTCAACCACCTCCTAGAATAAGATCTGACCTAAACAATAATTCTTAGGTTGGAGTACATAGAAAATATGAGCCTCTGCCTTTCTATGAATTAGCATTAAAAGAACTCAGGGAAGAAAGTATTATCTTAAATTCAGATGAAGAAGAGACACTAAAATCCACATTTTCACCCTCCTTTATGTTCATCTTAGCATCTTTCTCCTATGATCAAAATTTTCTATTTTTGGAAAAACAAACAGATCTTACTTTGAAGGTCTCATCTAAATCTTATTCTCAGCCATCTAAGGTATTTCCACGAGAAGCCTTGAAACTAGTCACACCTATTAAAGAAGTACTCAACTAGTATATTCATAATGGCAAGGTTATAATAGTTGGATAAAGTAGGGTCTTGAGATAGGAGGATGATGGCTTGTTGAGAAACATTAAGTAAAATATCTTATCCTTGCTTGACTCAAGGGGGGAGTTGACTAACCAAGGGAGAGAAGGGGAGAGGGATGGTTTAGAGAGAAAGCCTTGACTTGACAAAGTCTTGACTTGGAGAGAAAGCCTTGACTTGACAAAGTCTTGGCTTGGAAAAGAAGTAGGCCAAAAGGTGAAGGGAGGTGGAGGTAGCGGCCAAGGAAAAAGAGGAGAAGGGAGAGAGACCAAGAGAAGGAGAGGAAGGAAAAGAAGAGAGAGAGAAGAGAGAGAAATGCACAAGTTAAAGGTCCAAGGATTTGTAGAGAAAGAAAGAAAGAAAAGTGTTCAAAGAGGAGGAGATCAAAGGATAGAAAGAATCTCTGGTTTTGGTAGGTTTAACATTATTCATATTTCTATGGAATTTAATGTATTTTGAATGGTTTATAAGTGTTTTAAATATCCTATTTTGATGATTCATGATGTATATTTATGTTTAGCCTTGAAGAGTGAGAGTTGGATGCATAGATTATACATGTATTTGTTGAAATTGGCTTGAAAATGGTGAAAATCGATGATCTGAATGGTTGGTTCTATTTGTTATGATTTATATCAAATTTGAAAATCTATTCAAAATATGAGTTGTAGCCCTATTTCTTAGTTTTTTAATGCCTCTAGAATCACCTTAATTAGATTTGAAATGAAAGAGATATCCCCTGATGAGTTAAGAAAGATTAGATTTAACGCACAGAATCACGACACTATGTTCGGACATTTTTTTCACCTGTTTTTGTTTCTCATTTGTTAAAGTAGTAAACATAAAATTTGTAAATAATTGTCTTAAATTTTTATTGACACTAAAATCAACTTAATCGAAGTTAAAATGAGAGAGTTATGGTTCTTTTAATAAGAGAATGTATGACTAGACGAAAATCTAGAGTGCAGGAAAACTCGAAGCACAGTCGTGCTTGACACGGCTAGGCCGTGCTTCGGGCTATTTTATAATTTTTTAGCACGATTTGCACAACTAGAAGTATGGCCATGCTTGGTGACACGGTCAAGCCGTGCTTGATGTTAGAATTGCTTTGTTTTACATTTTGAAGGCTCTAAATGAACTCCAATGAATGGATGATGTTAAGGAGAACTAAAATATAAATAAACACATTTTTAATGATGCATTGTAGTGTGAATTTCATCATTTTATTATGAGAAATTAAATCACATGTTGCATATTGATGGGATGTATGTTTAATGTATGTATAAAGATACATATTAATGAAACCTATGCAAGTGAATTTGTTATATATTGATGAGATATATGTAAGTGAATTACATAGAAGATATATGTATGATGCATTGTGGTGTAAATTCCATTCTTTTATTATGAGATATATGTGCAATGTATGAATGAAATGCGTGTTGATTTGATGCCTATGCTAGTATATCAATGCATGAAGATTACATGATATAAGATATGCATTGTTGGTAAGTGTATTAATACATATTTGTTAAATGGTATGGTGATGATATTATGCATGATAACTACATGATATAATGTATGCATTGTCACATGATGATAAGTGTATTAATACATATTTGTTAAATTATATTAGTGATATACTTGGTTAACTTATAACCCATGGTGATGGTGATAATGATTAAAGATTATGGTGTATACATTATTATATGGTGGTAGAGGTATTAATATATATTTGTTATATGAAGTGATGAACTTGATTAAGGATGGAAAGCATGATATTAAGGGTAAGTTGTTTGATGTATACATGGTTATATCATGTTAATATATATGTGGACCTCGTGGCTACAGACGATTAGTCACTGTTTGCTGGATCTCATGGCTACAGACGATTAGTGATTGAGAGTTGAGATATAGTTATAGACGATTAGTCACTATTGTTGAACCTCATGGCTACAGACGATTAATCATTGAGGGTTGAGATGTGACTACAGACGATTAGTCACTGTTTGCTGAATCTCATGGCTACAGACGATTAGTCATTGAGGGTTGAGACGTGGCTACAGACGATTAGTCACTGTTTGTTAACCTCATGGCTACAGACAATTAGTGACTGAGGGTTGAAATATGGCTGCGGACTATCAGTCTTCATGCATAAAATCATTGCATATGATATTTTAATTGTTAAGCATATGACTATACTGTGTTAATTATGCATTTGCAATTATTATGACTTTTATTACAAAGAGAAAATATTTTTTGTAATTTATATAGCTGGACATAATACTGTGATTTTTCTTATAATATGATGTTGTTAATGTTGAACCTATTGAGACTTTGTTCTCATTAATATTTGGTGTTATATTTAGATAAAGATAATTGAGTTGCTAGAAGACTTCCTATCTTTGCTTGGGAGTTCTAAACGGTGGAAATAATTTGGTTGGGTCAGTTGACCGTTATGCAGTTAATGTTGTAGAGATTCTGATGTTAGCACCACCTCTTCCACCCTTTATACTAGAGGTGATGTGCGGTATAGGGTCAAATGTTAAGTTAATGTAATTATATGATTCATGTATAAATCATAACCACTAATGTGACCTTTTTAGTATGATGATAATACAATGTGATCTATGTTTATTTGATGTTGAAATGTGGTAATTGTATACAAAAAAAATGGTCGTTACAAGTTGTTATCAAAGCAGGTCGATCCTAGGTGACCATGGGGGTGGACGGTTACCTATATCGATTTAAGGATGTCTTGAGTTAGCATGTGGCTATGTAGTGTATGGTTGCCTATAGTGTCAATAAGGAAATTACTAGTGTTTTCTATCTACATACTTGTGTGGTGTAATGACTACCGTAAAATATTTAATTCGCTGTTGAGCCTGATCACCTTAATAGTGACTGACTTCTTTTAATTGATACAGTAGGTGATGGCACCACCAAAGAGAAATTCAATAAAAAGTGCGGAAGCTACGCTGCACGATTTAGCCATAGCAATTCGAGACCAAGTGTCTGTCACAAATCAAATCTTGCAATATATATACAAAATAATAACAATGACGGTGAGGTTAGAGGAAATAAGAGAAACGCATGGAATGGAAATGGATGGGCAGAGTTCATGAGGACTCAGCCTTCTTCATTTTTGGGCGGATATGACCCTACAGTTGCTGAAAGGTGATTGATGGAGCTAGAAAAGATCTTTGGAGTCTTAGGCTATCCTAATGAGCAAAAGGTCATTTTTGCTGTATATATGCTGAAGGAGGAAGCTGAATACTAGTGGAGAAGAGTTAGGGAGTTATTAATTCATCAAGGTCGACATATCACATGGCGAGTGTTTCAAGATACTTTCCTGGGCAAGTACTTTTCTAGCAGTGTGAGAGCTGAAAGGGAGATTGAATTCATCTAGCTTAGACAAGACAATTGGACCATTGACTAGCACATTTCTAAATTTGAAGAATTGTCAAAATTTTCAACCTATCTGAGATATAATCTAGATGAAGTTTGAAAAGCAGTAAAATTTGAGGTAGGAGTGAATTCTGAAATTCAATGTGCTGTAATTGCCTTGGAAATTTTGGAGTTTGTCCCCTTAATCAATAAATGTCAACTATTGGAGAAAAGCTTGAAGGCGGTAGAGGTAGAAAGGGAGAAGCGAACTTTATGGAAGAGGAAGAGGGAAATCCTGACTATGGACAGAAATGTTAGAGGAAGTGATGTTATGGGAGATAGGAGGCCATTAAAGACAGAACTTAGAATTTTTTCTCAGCATGTTGCAGGAGTTAGATGTGCAAAATGCGGACAGCCACTCGGCGATAAACCTTGTTTCTTAAGTCAATCTACATGCTATCGTTGCGGGAAGAAGGGGCATTTGGCATGGCGATGCCCATTAGAGAACGAGAAAGAACCTGAATAAGTACAACCAGTAAAAGAAAGAGTTTTTACCTTGAGTGGTGTCGAAGCAACACAAGCTCCCGACCCGATACAAGGTACGTGGTCTTTCTAAGATTTTTCCTTCGATTATACTATTTGTTTCAAGTGTGGGTTAATTCTTAAAGAAACATGTGAAAAAGTTACAATGTCCTCAACTCTTTGAGAATTGGTAAGTTTGGAATTTTGGGGACAAAATTTTTTTAGGGGGGAGAAATTAACATCCCCAATTTTATAGATATAAAATAATTGTTAATGGTGAAGGGAAGGAAAGAGAATGACAGGAACATTGAAGAAACCCCAAAAAATTATAAAGTGGTTATATGGTAAAAAGAAAAAACTAGAAGGTGATAAAGTATATTACTCTAATTCTTTGGGGTTAGAACCAAACATCAAGAAATGAGTTAAAGATATGTTTTGGACGTGACTCCAAAATCCATTAGAATTTTCCTAAAAGAGGAATTAAAGCATTTTAGAAATTTGAGGAAGTCAAACAAGGCCTTAGTCAAGGACCTAGTCACAATGTAATGGAGTGGCAATCTTGTAATAGTTGAGCTTTTGAGGTGCAATAGTAAGGGAAGAGATGGCTTGTTGGAGAAGTTTAGATTAAAATAAGATTTTTTCTTTGATTTGGAGGAGAAGTCGACCAAGCCAAGGGGGAAATATCCAATCTAAGGAGAGGCTGCGATAAAGGGAGAAGAGAAAGAAAGAGATCGAGAGAAAAAAAGGAAGGAAAAGAAGAGAGAGAGAGAGGCAGTAAAGTGAAGATCTAAGGTGAGTCTTGCATGCCTAAGGCTTAATCCAATCTTCTCTTCATCTTAGGATGCTTCATGAGGCATTTTTCTATGGTGAAAGTGTAGGGATTTGTAGAGAAAAGAAGAAGGGGAAGTGATCCAAGAGAAAGAAACCCAAAGAGGGCTTAAGAATAGGAAAAATCTCTACTTTTTTAGTAGGTTTAACATTAATCTTTCCATGAAATTTCTTGTATTTTGAATGATCTGTAAGTGTTTCAAATATCCTATTTTGATGATGCATGATGCATATTTTTACATAGTCATGAAAAAGTAAGAGTTGGATGCATAGATCATTCATGTTTTTCTGATTTTGGGTTTGAAAAGGGTGAAAATCGATGCCCTAAATGGTTGGTTCTGAGTGTTATGTTTTATGTCGAATTTAAAAATATGTCTAACATATGAGTTATAACCATGTGTCTTAACTTTCGAATACCTCTGAAATCACCTTGATCGGATTTAAAATGAAAGAGATATGCCCTGATGAGTAAAGATAGGTCAAATATAATGCGCTGAGTTATGACGCTGTTTTCGAACACCTTTTTCCCCTGTTTATATTTCTAATTTGTTAACATGGTAAACATAAAAGTTGTAAACATCATATTATAAGAAAAATCACAATGTTATGTCCAGCTATATAAACTACAATAAATATTTTCTCTTTGTAATAAAAGTCATAATAATTGCAAATGCATGATTAACACAGTATAGTCATATGCTCAACAATTAAAATATCATATGCAGTGCTTTTATGCATGAAGACTGATCGTCTACAGCCATATTTCAATCCTCAGTGAGTAATTGTCTGTAGTCACGAGGTCAACAAACAGTGACTAATCGTCTGTAGCCACATTTCAACCCTCAATGACTAATCGTCTGTAGCCATGAGGTCTAGCAAACAGTGACTAATCGTCTATAACCCTCAATAACTAATCGTTTGTAGTCATGAGGTCCAACAACAGTGACTAATCGTCTGTAGCCATGAGATCCAATAACAGTGACTAATCGTCTATAGCCACATATCAACCTTCAATGACTAATCGTCTGTAGCCATGAGGTCCAGCAAATAGTGACTAATCTTCTGTAACCATATCTCAACCCTTAATTACTAATCGTCTGTAGCCATGAGGTCCAGCAAACAGTGACTAATCGTTTGTAGCCACATCACAACCCTCAATGACTAATCGTCTGTAACCACGAGGTCAACATATACAATAACATGATATAACCATGTATGCATCAAATGCCTTTTCCTGCATGATTGCAACTTCCTCCTACTCTTGGTTCTATCAAAGCATTTTCTAAAAATAACATGTTCGATTACATCTACAAAGTCTTTATCAAAAGAAATCTCTACCATGAAAAGTTAGTATTTCGTACTGAATATCCATTTCTTATCATTTTCCATATCAAACCTTAACAACCTCTCCTTGAAAAAGAAATGTGGTACCTTTGGGATATTACAATTTTCTATGGTACATCCTTTGAATTTCCTACTATAACAATGCATCACCACCTCCTTAATCCTTAGAATGAATACATATTATTATTGACATACTTGGAATGGTATGCTCCATTAATATGGTAGAGAACAGAGCTTCAAAAAGCTATTGGTGAACTCAAACTCTATAGAAACAAGCAATAAAATACCTTTATGAGGTCTTATTAGTCTTTATTTTTCACAAACCATATTTTAAAAGCCTTAATAAATTATTATGGTCAAGAAATTAAACTTACCAATGGAAAATTTTTCTTGATTACCTAAAACGTGAAAAATATATTTTGCTCATCCTCAAATGCTTTGTGTGTGAAATCAATAATTTCACTCATCCTTCAAAGTCCATTGCTTTTACTTTTATTAGTTCCAGAGTAGGATAATTTATTCCTAAAGTGCCTCAAGAATGTAAAGTTTTCTTAGATGATTATTATGAAAATTGTTATGATATTAATTCCATTCTTAATTATGTTTCTACATCCAATCTAATTCCAACTTCAGATAAAGGAAAAGCACCAGCTACTGAACCTCAAGATGTTTACATGGACTCCCAGGATCCATATGAAAAACACTGATTAAACACGACAGTACAATTTTAATGGGAATGTCAATTCCAGTGACTTAGATTACAACAATTATATCTTATATCTCAGTCAAAACTCAAAATAATGCTACTAGCTAGCATGCCACATCACAACTATGTTTTGCACATGTAAAATATGGTAAATGAAGTGTCCAATGTATTTAGTCTTTTATGACAACACATTTTACATTTTTATATACTTTTGATGATTCGCCATCCTTGTTTTAACGAGTCATGTCCTTTTGTATTAAATAGGGTAATACGTTTCACTGTATTAGAAGTTAATGATGTTTCCTTTGGTCATAAGTCATTGTATGATGAATTACCAAGCGAATCTTTAGAGTTTATTGTCTATATGTATTTTCTGATGGCTATATATACTGGTAGCTAGCTATGTTGTGAAAAATCAATAGAAAAATTGCCCTTGTTTCTTTCAAACATTTTTTCTTTCTAAACTATTTTACTTCTTGAAAATCAGAGTCCATAGTATTTGCTTAATACTCATAGCGGATATTGAGATACGAGTATGCTCTACACTTACCTGAGTAGAGAAACTTGTGTATCAAATAGTATCAATTCAATAATCTAAGAATCAAATCTTTATATTATGATAGAACACTTGTGAAATATTTGACCTTTAGCTAAGGTCGCCAAATTTGAGGCACTTGTAAAGTTCAACAATAAAAAAAAGTTTGTTATTAAATTATTTTTGGAGGTTTTTGTGGAGGACTAGTAGAAGTAGCCATTAATAAGGCTATTATATCTACTATACCTTCATCTTCATATGAGTTTATTTTCTCATATTCATCTATTGATTCATCAGATGGCTTATCTTCAATATTGTATAGAAAGATCAATTGGAGAAATCATGTGTTGTAAAGGATAAGCGGGTTGCTTATCTTGACTTCTTTAAAAAAATTCATCAAGTTTTGATTCAGAAGATGAGACAATATTTTTTTGTGAATATTGAGGTTTTAATTTCTTTGAGTTTAGCTTGAAGAGATGTTATTTGAATGGAAGGTTTAGGTAAAAGGTCATGAATTATTTTGAAACATTTGGAGTAATTAGGCTGAAAACAGACATATAGCGATGGATATAGTGGAACATATGTTGGGAAATGATAAGAGGCTTCAAGTATAGGTTGAGATTGAGCCTTCCTACCTAGATCATCTTCAATTTGCTTAATTTGAGTTTTAAGACTATTTATTTCTACTTCTTTTTTAGAAAAGATAAAACTAAAATTTCCTTGTTGAAATAGACATTTCAATTCAGCATCTACCTACTGCACTCTGGTTTACAGATTTTGATACAAAATTTGGATCTAATGAGTTAAAGAGTTAATATTTGAGTCTGAATGAGTAACACGGGTTTATGTACTTGTTCAGCTTTGAATTTATTTTTTGCAAATAATAATTTTGAGTTCTAAAATTATAAGTACATACTTTTAGATGATTGAACACATACTTTCTAATACCTAGATCTTCAAAAGAGGTAAGTGTAAAACATACTCATATCTTCATTACGAATATTAAACAAATGTTATACAACTTCAGTTTTCAGAAAGTGAGAGACTATAGTAGGAAGGCATGTTTTTGAAACACAAATATAATTTTTATTCAATATGTGATCTCGTATCTGCCCTACAACGTAATTGGCTATTGATATATATAGCCAAAGTATGATGCAAACAAACAAGAAGGACTCATCTTATAATTATAGTACAATGATTCACACCTTATAATACAATGGCTTATATCTTCTAAGTCGTAAACTATGCAACATATTTAAAATAAAGCTACTAAAACAAAATATCTAAAACAAAAAAATAAAAAAAACGTAAGACATTTAATCGATCAACCATATTAAACATGTGTCTAATGTGCAACATATTAATATGATTAATTAGGTGTCTTATATATTTTGTCTTATTAATTTTATTTGAAATATGTTGCGTGGTTCAAGAGTTGTAAAGTGAGAGTCGTTGTACTATTAAAATATTCATTATACTATGAAGTGTGAATCATTGTACTATAAGGTGACTCATAATATTATAACTTATGAGTCATTTTTGCTTGTTTGTATCATTCTTTGGCTAGACATATCAATAGCCAACTACGTTGTAGAACAAATTAAAGATTGCATCTTGAATAAAAATTATCCTGGTGTTTTTAAAAGCATGTTTTCTTACCAAACTCTTTCACTTCCTGAAATCACTTTTGTTCACCCTCTGAGGGAAGAAGACTCGAAAATTTGAAGTTAGTAAAAAAAGAAAATTTGTAATGTGTTTAGTAGACTTAAAAAGTTTTTAAAAATATGATTATAGCTTTGATTATGATTAAAAAAAATTTAGTAGATATGAATAGTTAAATTAAGTATTTAAAGTAAATTTTCCAAAATTCACAACATAAAATTATTTTTGGGAAATTATTAAAGTATTAAAATTTATGATGTGTTTAGTAATATTAAAATAATTATTTGCTTAAAAATATTAATAAAAATTGTTTAAAAATATGATAACTACTTCATTATGGTTAGAAAAGTTTTAAGAGACATGAATAGATAAATTTTATAAAAATTAAAATGTGAAATTATTAGAAATGTTGAAATTTGTGATGCATAAAAAACATATTAGAGCAATTATTTACACAAAAAATTTTAAAATATTTATTTGAATAAAAATATATTTTTTAAAATTGTTTAAAGATATAATTATGGCTTGGTTATATTTTAAAAAAATTCAAGAGTTTATCAAAAAGTATTTAAAAGACATGAATAGTTTCTTAAATATTTAGAATAAATTTTACAAAATTCAAAACATATAATTATTATTTTGTATAATTTATTCTAAATATTTAATATAACTATTAATATTTTTTAAAATTTTTCTAATCATGACCAAACCATAATCATATTTTTAGATAATTTATAATAATATTTTTAATGCAAATAATTATTCTATTCTTATTTTACAGATAACAAATTCTAACATTTCTAATAATTTTACGAAAATAATAATTTCAAATTTTAAATTTTCTAAAATTTATTCTAAATATTGAAATCAATTATTACTATAAGCACTATCATAGTTTTAGATAATTTCTAGCAATATTTTTATGCGAATAATTATTCAAATCCTATTGAAACATCACAAATGTCAACATTTTCAATAATTTTACAAAAATAATAATTTAAGTTTTACATTTTGTAAAATTTATTTTAAATATTTAATTTAACTATTCATATTTTCTAAAATCTTTCTAATCATAAGCAACTAATAATTATATTCTTTTAAATACTTTTTAATTATATTAAACACATTACAAATATTTGTTTTATTAATTTCAAATTTTTAAGTCCTCCTGAAAGAGTGAAAGTAAAGATTGAGTAAATAATCAAAATAGGGAGAGCTCCTATCCGCCCTTCTAAAAAAGAGATGGCGAGGAGTGGAGGAAAATTTAAAAGGAATGGGAGAGGATTTAGAGTTAAAAAAGGATGAAAAAAAAAATGGAGTAAAAGATATAGGTAGAGAGATAAGAAGAGAGAAGGGCTCCATATAGGAGGGGTTGGATATGTCAATAATATTAAACTATGCCTATTAGTAATTAATAATATTAGGGCTTACTAGAATTATTTGGTGGTCAAAATAAATAGATTAAATAAAAATAAAATATAATATAAATTTGATAAATTTTTATTCTATTCAATATTTGATACATATCAAATAATCTTTCAAATAGTATTATATTATTCTATCAAATAGTATTATATTATTCTATCATATTTGAGATGAACTAAATAATATTAAGATATAATATAACTTATACAAAATTACCCTTTTGATAAAATTATATATATAATTATTTAAAATTAATTTTAATATAAATTTTAAATTATAAAAAAACTATAACTAACAAAATAATATTCATAAATTAAAATATATCATATAAAAAAATAAAACAATATAAACAACTGACATTTTACTTGATTTATTTGTAATATAATCATATAGAAATTTAAACAATATAAAAAAAATCATCAAATATAACAATATAACTTGATAAACATTATATATTTAAAGAAAAATAAGTAACATTGTTTTCAAATCATAAATATAAATTCACAAGTCATTGTCATCCATAAATTTTATCAAATCAAAATAGACCATCATTTATATATATAAGTTTAATTAACATAAACAATATCAAAACCATATAATCACCAAAAAGGATAACATTCAATGGGACAACTATATTAATGATTTTACAAATACAAGACGCTTAACATCATTACAACCCCAAAAAATATGCAATCGATGTGGCACTGAGAGTATTTTTTCTGCTGCAGCAAAACGCTCTTGTTCTGTTAAATCCATTTTCTTCAACTCATTCAAGAGACTCCTAGAATCATTAAATACATCTCTGTCAACTCCAAGGCGATCTGCAACTTTATCCAATCGTTCTGAACTTTTTTTTAGCCACATCTCAAAATTCTTTCCTAATTCATTTATGCTATTAGCAATTATGTTTTCCTTAAACCTTAATCCTTCTCTAACCCTTGGTTGTTGTTTAAAATTATCATTTTCATAAAACCATAGTGCAGCAGAACTCGCTGCAGTAAAAACTGCAAAACAAAGCCCAACCATCTCTAAAAACATTTCCTCCAAAATTATATATGACATAATTTCAAGCTGTTCTTCTGAATTCATATTTACCTATAAAAATAACAAAAAAAATAAACAACTCAAATAGAGGCTGTGAAGCAAAAACAATTTAGAAGTATCTCAAATGTCCGAACACTGAAATAATATTCCATTCTCAACATAACTATAAGAACATATTTAATATGACTAACATCAGTCAACGAAGAAAGATCAACAAGAACAATACAATTGATCAGATGTTGGCCAAGTAGCACATGGCAGAATAATTAAGCAAGATTTAGAATATATATACTTGGAGCATTTAAACCCCTTTGCAAAACATATACAGAACCCCCCCCCCCCCCCAAAAAATTTTTTTTTTTTTTTGTGGAGTTAAAGCTATTAACTTTAACCCATACAAATGCATCTGATGCAAAATTTGTCCCATGGTAGGCATAATGGCTAAAAGTTAGATGTGCCATACGACATGACTCTTGGGAATCAAAAGATGGGCTGCAAACTACATTCACTTGTCCGAAAATAAACATATGAAGTTCCATTTTATCCAATAAGTTGATTCAGTATATGCTTGCTTATATTTTGACTCCATAAAATAATTAGAAAAAGAAATATATATTTTCTTATTAAAGAAGAAAGTTTATTGAAGAGAAAATAAAGTACAACTAGCTGTAGGATAAGATTTGCTCAGACCAGAAATAACAAGAAACACCTCAAAACAAACCAATGAAATAAAAGCCGTGCCAGGCATATAAATAATAGATGTAGCAGACTGACCAATGTCTTTGCATTTTAGAAATAGTGACCCTTAAAATACTAATTTGCAGAGCACCAAAATGAGAAAAATAAATATGACGAAACAGGCTCAGTGATCTTGAGCTTTGGGGTAATTGATGTAGGATGGGAACTGTAACCAAGGAACAATTCTCAAAACATAAAATATTCATATATGAAATCCTAAAGATAGACAGTGGGCCTTACTCAGGTAACTCAAACAATAGTAATACAACTGAGACTCAAGAAATCCTAATTCAAAGTAGGAAATAAAATACTAATCCTACTAGGGATAAATATTCAAAGACCAAAAAAAAAAAGCTCCCAAAGTCCATCTGATGCAAATATCAAAAACATGTCCTCTGGCTTCAACTCCCGAATTAATATTGATGGTTCAGCGGTCACTACAGGGGTCTTTATAGGTAGCAGCTAAGCAAGCATTTTTACCCCTTTGCAAAACATATACAGAATATATTCTTTCAAAAGGTAATTTCTCAAATAAAGATCACCATAAAGGAAATCAATTTATAAGGTCAATGCATAAACCAATAACAAGCTCCACTCAGGATCCTCCCAAATAAAGATCACCATAAAGGAAATCCATTTATATGGTCCATGCATAAACCAATCATAAGCTCCACTCAGAATCCTCCTAAGAATTAAGATAGATCATATATAAACAAGAGCCCCTCATTATATCGCATCAATTGATGGATGGCATGCCCCAAACTTCGAAGAAAAAAATTATATGAAAAACCTAACTGTAGTCAAATATAGCACATCTGCAGGCAATTAAATAGAGCACCCAAGGAAGAAAACACACAGGATGGAAAGGTTGGACGATGGCGAAAGTAAAAGCTCATTCACGGACAGCAATGCTAAAACACAAAATCCATGGTGAATAGGAGAGAGTGAGGTCGACGGTGAAGCAGAGGTGAAAAGAAGAAAGAGCGAAATCGAAGCTTTTTACCTCGGCTGAAGGACAAAGTGAGGTCGACGGTGGGAGAAGCTGCAGTGAAGGAGGAGAAAGGATGTTCCTGGGAGAAGCTACAGCGAGGGTGAGGAACGATGAGGGTGAGTAAGGAAAATTGTTTTTTATCCTATCCGGTCGATTTGTAACCTAACCTATCCATGGGTAAAAAATTTAACCAAGAGATGATAACCCTTATCCTATTCTATTGCCACGTCAAATATAAATTAAGAATAAGATAGGATATATTATCATATCCTATCTCTTCTATTTGATGCACCAAACAAGCCTTTAGAGCTTGTGGTAAATTAGTACTTGATAATATTTTAGTGTTGATTGTGGTAAGCTTGTGATTCATCGATGATTCAACAGCTTGTAAGCTCGTAGAGTATCTTCTGTCCAGCATCAAAGCCTGTCCAGAGAGAGCGTTGTGCAACAGGAGATTAAAAGCCCCAGCAGAAGCAGAAGCAGAGGCAAAATGCAGAAGGAGCATAACAGAAGCAGAAAAACGCAGAAGCGCTGAAGCAGAAGCAAAAGACGGTGGCTCGCGACAAAAGCAGAACCCAGAAGCAGAGAAGATACTACAAATGCGAAGCCACTGATACAGGGGAGCGTTGTGAATCGAGAAGGAAGACGACGCATCTCGGCAACGCGAAGACAGCGCGAGGATGCCCAGAGTGACATCGCGAACCCCTGCGCCAACAGACATTAGGGACACTGCGCAACGATGCCGTGAACCAACAGAGATGAAAAAAAAAAAAGAAAGCAGAAGCTGCAGAGAACAAAAGAAAAAAAAATGCAGTGACATCACATTCTGCTAGGAAGCAACACACTGGAAAAAACAGAGACATCGTGAAATCATTTTAAAAAAGTGTAGCAAGCACATGCCTCTAGATAACAATTTAGTGTAAGCAGCAATCCCATGCTTTGATGGTCACTATGACCATTGGAGCATGCTAATGGAAAATTTTCTAAGGTCTAAAGAATACTAGCAGGTTGTTGAATCTGGAATTCGAGAGCCTGTTTCTGGTGTAATCTCAACGGAAGCTCAAAAAATAGAATTTAACTTGAGAAAGATAAAGGGTTTGAAAGCCAAAATTACCTTTTTCAGGCCATTGATCGTCCTAACTTGGAAACCATTCTTAGCAAAGAAACTTTTTAAGGATATTTGGGATTCCATGTAGTGAAAATATCAAGGCTCTTCTAGAGTGAAGTGTGCACAGCTCCAAGCCTTGAGAAGGGATTTTGAGACTCTATAAATGAATGATGGTGAATCTGTTACCAGCTGTTGTGCTAGAACTATGGGAATAATCAACAAAATGTGTTTCCATGGTGAGAAGATGGATGATGCCACCATTGTGGAGATATTGCATTCCTTGACACCAAACTTTGATTATGCCGTTTGCTCAATCGAAGAATCTAAGGACTTCAAAAGCTCCTTTTTGGTACATAAAGATGAACTATATAGTTCAACTCCAAATAAGTAAGCTCTAAAGGTTTTTACCTCAAATTAGTTTTCGAACAATAGAGGAAGGGGCTAAGGTAGAAGTCGGGGTCGAGATAAAGAAAGGAGAGACCGAGGTTGAGACAACACAGATGAAAGTCAACAGTATCAAAATTTCACAAATGATAGATTATAACAAGATAAAAGATGAGATCAACAATTTGACAAACCTAAGGTAGAATGCTGTAAATGTCATAAATTTGGTCATTATTTATACTCAATTGCCTAACAAAGGAAAGGGAGAAAAATAAAATTTTGCACAACAGCAAGTTGAAAATTTGCTAATGGCTTACCATATCAACGAGGAACTTGTAGAGTCAAATATTTGGAATGTGGACATAGGCTATAGCAACCTCGTGTGGCAGTAAGTCTCTTTTTTCCCATCTAAATGAAAATTTTTATTCTACTGTGAGTTTTGGTGGTTGTTCTTCAGGAAATGTCATGGGAAAAGGTGATATCAACATAAAAACCAAGAATGCATTTGTAGCAACTATTTCTAACGTGTTCCATATTTCTGACTTGGAAAGCAATGACGTGCTGGTCAATTACAAGAAAAAGAGTATGTAATAACTATTCAAAAGGGTGCTTATGAAATACATGATCCTTTAAAAGGTGCGATTGTTGTTGTCGTCCAAATGAGCTCAAATAGGTTGTTTCCATTGACGATTCAAAATGTAAATCTTGTTGGCTGAAATTAAGGATCCTTCATGGCTTTGACATTTTCGCTATGGCCATTTGAATTTTAATGGATTAAAAACTCTCCTATCAGAAGACTAGGGCGAAGGGTCGTCCCCTCCAATTGTCATTCTTTCTCAAATTTGTGAAGAATGTGTTGTTGGAAAACAACACCATTCTCAATTTCCCCAAAGAAAGACATGAAGAGCAAAAACCATCCCGTAGCTAATTCATTCTGACATTTGTGGGTTAATAAACTCATCATCTAATAGAAGTAAAAGATACTTTATTAATTTCATTTATGATTATACTAGAAAAGCTTGAACCTATTTTTTACAGAAAAAATCCAAAGTATTTAGTGCATTTAAAAGCTTCAAGGTACAAGTTGAAAATGAAACAGAAAATACCATTTAAACCTTTCATACTGATATGGAGAACATTGCTCAAAAGAATTTGAAGATTTTTGTGCAACTCAGGGCATTCAAAGAGAGCTCACAACTGTAACGTCCAATTTTTTTTTTCACGATACACATGTTAAATACGCTATATGTATAAACACAATATATATATATACACACATATTTATTACAAATTTTATACATGTTATAATTATACAATACAACATTTCAAAATACAATATACATGTTTACATATATATTACAAACCTCATACATGTTATATTTATAAAATACAACATTTTAATACATAAATAAAAGTTTTTATACAACACTTCACCCTTGAATTACAAAGGGTGAGGAGGTGGTGCTAACATCTAAATCTCCATCAATAACGTCATTTCGTGTTGCAACTCATTTCTTTTTATCTGAACATAACACCACAATAATAGTGAGAACAACAGTTCCCAGTAAATTTAACATAAATAAAATAAGATGAAAAAATAGGAGTTATGTTCAGCTGTATAAGTTACAGAAAAATATCAAAATTTTGAGATAAAATCATAATTTTTGTTTATGCATAATTATCATACTACACATGCACTAGAAGTCCATTTTTTTTTTCTAATACTCAGCCCTATCACGGCTGTTAATTTACTCATTTGCTATATGTATAGTGACCGATCGACTACAGTCACAATAAGTGATCAGGGAATGTGAGTACATCACCCTCCTACCTCCTCACATTACCATTGACACCCGGTTGGAGCGGCCCTCTCTTAGCTCACTCAGGCTAATAGGGCATCTCCTACTCGGTACCGTCTCAAACCATACAACCCGTCGATATTCATCCATACATATAAATGTATATATATAAAATCATCAAATACAATATATAATCAAGCAACTCTCCATGAGCTTTACGCTTGCTATTTAATCACTTTCATAATATAATACATCATTTTTTTTATCCAATGATTAATAATCATTCATCATAGACCAATATTCAATATGATTCATTTTAAATCAAATAAAGAAAAAAAATAATTTGTGATATCAAAATCATCATTTTTAAAAGTATTTTTCTTGAATATATGTTTTCTAAAAATATTACAACAAATTAGATTATTTTTTTAGGCATAAAACAGTGAAAAGTATGGTAATCCAGCACTCAACACGGCCTGGCCATGTTTAAAATACGGCCATGCTTGAAAACTACCTCAAACATACTTAAAAACAGCCCCGAACACGGCCTACCCGTGATGAAGCAACTCAGAACACGGTCTGACTGTGTTCTGTGACCTTTCTTCACTTATTCCATCATATCTACCTCATACGAACTCCGATTGAGGTGATTTCAAATCTTATAGGAAGCTAAGACAATTATCTACAACTTTTATGTTTATATTTTCTTCAAATTCTCTACGAATTATTCCCAAAAAATTAAAATAAAAACACTTATTTTTACTATCCTGAATTCCGACATTTGCTCAATTAACCAGCCATATCTTCCTCATATGAACTCCAAATTAAGTAATTACAAATCCTATAGATCCGCGAGACATATATCTACAATTCATATGTTGACTATTTCTTTAAAATCCTTACCAAATTTTCCCGGAATTCTAAAAAACCGAAACTTCCCCAATTATTCTTAAATTCAGCTTAATTTATCTTCTCCTTTGATTTTCTTTTATATAATCCCATGCACCCATATACATGTCCAAATATCCAAAACAGAATTTTATATAAATATCTAGACCACATGTTATCCAAAATCACATATAAACAAATCTAAAAATGTATATATAATCTTATACAAAATTCATTAATAAATGTTAAACCTACCTCAAATTCTTTTAAACTCGGTGCTTGAATCCTACCACCCAAAAATCCCTGATTTCCTTTTCCTCTTCTTTCTCTTCTTCTTCTTCCTCTTTTTTTTTTTTGTCCTTTTCCTTTTCTTCTCTTTCTACCGACACTCATTTCTCTCCCTCACAATTATCACTCTTTTTTTTCCTCACCTACCTCCCTTATAATAATTAAAAATTTTACTACCTACTCATTTCCCATGTTTCCCCCTTAATTTTTTTTTCTACCTATCATTTAATTATTTAAATATTTCCTACCTACCACCAATATTTGCAACTTTGCCATCTTTCATTATTTACAAAAAAACCATCCTAAGAAATTTACATAAATGCTATCTCAAGGAATTTACATAAATGTCATCTTAAGAAATTTACATAAATGCCATCTTAAGAAATTTACATAAATGCCATTTCAATTAATATCATAAGGAAAAATTGGGGATGTTACACTTCTCTCCCCCTAAAAAAAAATTTTGTCCTCAAAATTAAAGGTTTACTTGTCTTCAAACAGTTGGAGATACTTCTGTCTCATGTCATCGTCCCTTTCCCATGTGGCTTCTTCCATTGTTAAACTCTCCCAACCTACCTTCACCAATGGAATGGTTTTATTTCTCAATTGTTTCACTTCTTTATCCAGAATTACTATCGGCCTCGGTTGGTAGGTTAGATTTTCGTCTACAGTTATTATTTCTTTGTGAATTATGTGCGACGGATCTAGTATATACTTTCGAAGTTAAGAAACATGGAACACATCATGCAGATTTGATAAATGCGGAGGAAGTGCAATCTGATACGCTGATGACCTTATCCTTTTCAGAATTTGATAAGGTCCTAAATATCTCGGACTCAATTTCTTAATTTTCATTGTTTGGCCAATTCCAATAGTAGGAGAAATTTTCAAGAACACATGTTCACTTTCTTGAAAATGTATCGGTCTCCTTCTCCTATCGAAATAGTTCTTTTGTCGACTCTGAGCTATTCGCATTTTATCTCAAATTATCTGTATTTGCTCAGAAGTATGTTGCACTAACTCGGGCCCCAATAACGTTTTCTCCCCCACTTCATTCCAACATAATGGCGATTTACATCTCCTACCATACAAAACTTCATATGGTGCCATTCCGATACTAGAATGATAACTGTTATTATACGTAAACTCAGCTAATGACAGATATCCATCCCATCCTTTTCCTTACTTTAGCACGCACGCTCTTAGCATATCCTCTAAAGTCTGTATAGTTCTTTCCGTTTGACCATCTGTTTGATGATGACATGCAGTACTAAAACACAAACGAGTACCAAAAACTTCTTGTAGTGCTCTCCAAAATCTGGAAGTAAATCGAGGATCTCGATCTGAAATGATACTATTAGGAATTCCATGTAACCGTACAATTTCCTTTATATATAATTGGGCCAACTTATTCAACGAGTAGTTTTTCTTAATGGGTAAAAAATGTGTAGATTTCGTCAGTCTATCAACTATTACCCATATCGCATCATGACCTGTCTGAGTCTTAGGTAATCCAACAACAAAATCCATAAATATACTATCCCACTTCCATTCAGGGATTTCTAAAGGTTGTAACATCCCAGAAAGTTTTTGATGTTCTATCTTCACCTTTTGACAAACCAGACACTTAGACACATATTCAGCAATGTCTCTCTTCATTCCTGGCCACCAGTATAATCTTTTCAAATCTTGATACATTTTTGTAGATCCTAGATGGATTGTATACTTACTTTGATAAGTTTCTTCCAGAATCTTAACCTTCAAATTCTCTCCTTGTGGTAAACATGTTCTGCCCTGGTACATAATAATTCTATCCTCTGACATTGCAAAGTCAGGCTGATCTCTTCGATCTTGTAAAAATTGATCATGTGTCTGCACTTCTTTAATCTGAGTTTTCAAGTCACTTTCAGTTCTTAATTCACTAACAATCAAACTACCAGGGACAGTCATAACTGATAATTTCAAATTTCTGAATTTCTCAATTAACTCCATTTCTTTTATTAGTATTTGATTTAAATGCAACGACTTCCGGCTCAACGCATCAGCTACTACATTTGCCTTCCCTGGATGATACTTTAATTCAAATTTGTAATCATTAATAAATTTCATCCACCTTCTTTGCCTCATATTCAATTCTTTTTGGTCAAAGAGATACTTTAAACTCTTGTGATCACTGTATATTTCAAATACAGCTCCATACAAGTAGTGTCTCCACATCTTCAGAGCAAAAACTATAGCAGCCAACTCTAAATCATGAGTAGGATAATTCTTCTCATGCGGTCTCAATTGTCGAGACGCATAAGCAATTACCCTACTTTCTTGCATCAAAACACAACCTAAACCTTTCTTGGAAGTATCTGTATAAACTACAAAGCATCCAGAAGGGTTAAGAATAACTAGAACAGGTGGAGAAGTCAATTTGACTTTAAACTCTTGGAAACTATTCTCACATTCTTCAGTCCAATTAAGGAGACTTCCTTTTCTGGTCAATCGAGTCAAAGGCAAAGCTATTTGAGAGAATCCATGTATAAACCTTCTATAATATCCTGCTAAACCTAAGAAACTTCTAATTTCAGTTACAATTTTGGGTCTCTCTCATTTCAGCACTGCTTCAGTTTTACTAGAATTCACCGACACACCATCTTTAGAAATTACGTGACCCAAAAACTTCACTTCTTCCAGCCAAAATTTACATTTTTCCAACTTAGCGAAAAGTTTCTTTTCCTTCAAGACTTGAAGTATTAATCGAAGATGCTGGTTGTGTTCTTCCTCACTCTTAGAGTAGATTAAAATATCATATATGAACACTACTACGAATTGATCCAAGTAGGGTCTAAAAATGCGATTCATATAGTCCATAAAAATTGCAGGTGCATTTGTGACCCCAAAAGGCATGACTAAAAATTCGTAGTGTCCATACCGAGTTCTGAAAACTGTTTTTGGAATGTCTTCTTCTTTAACTCCGATCTGATGATATCCTGACCTTAAGTCTATCTTAGAGAAAATAGTAACCCCCTTTAATTGATCTAGTAGATCGTCTATTCTGGGCAATGGATACTTATTTTTAATAGTCGTCTTATTCAATTGCCTGTAATCAATACATAATTTCAAAATGCCATCTTTCTTCTTTACAAACAATACAGGTGCTCCCCAAGGTGATACGTTAAGTTTGATAAAATTCTTTTCTAACAGCTCTTCGATCTGCTTCTTCAGCTCTTGTAGTTCCACAGGAGACATTCTATAGGGAGTGATAGAAATAGGCCTCGCCTCTGGTGCTAGATTGATGGAAAATTTCACTTCTCTCTTCAGTGGAGGTTCAGAAATTTCAGAGAGAAAAACCTCTGGAAATTCACGGACTACTGGAATCTCAAGCAGTTCCTGTTTCACACTCAGATTGATGGTATACAAGAAAACACATTTCAAATTCGCATCCCTCATAATAATGCTATACTTTTGGTCCTCCGGTGGGTCCGAGAGAAACTCAAAAGTCTTATTACAGCAATCCAGTAGGACTCGATTCTGACTTAACCAATCCATACCCAAGATGACATCTATACCGTCCAGAGGTAGACAGATCAGATCCACTACAAAGGATCTGTCATTCAATACAAGGGGACAATTTAAACACACTGAGGAGGTAATTATTTTTCCTCATGTAGGTGTCACCACCGCTAACTCATATGGTAACTCCGCAATAGAGTGTTGTAATTTCCCCACACATGTTATTGCTATGAAAGAATGGCTCACGCCAGAATCAAACAATACATTCAGAAACAAATTGTTGATACAGCATGTACCTTGCATCAAATCAGGTGCTGTCTTTGCTTCAGCACTACTCAAGGTGAAAACTCTTCCTGTTGTTTGTTGTGTTCGTGCAATACCTTTCCCTCTTCCTAGTGGACAATATCGTGCTATGTGCCCCTTTTTTCCGCATTGGTAACAAGTAACTGAATCAAAATAACATGGATTATTCCCATGGAATTTCCTGCATTTTCCACACTGACCTGTTGTCGGATTTTTCAAAAAAGGTCTGGGTTCCACAGTTGCTGGTTGTTTACCTCTCATAATATTCTTCCCTCTGGTATTTCTATCCATAACTGGAAACTCTCTCTTCCGCTTCCATTGAGTTTGCCTCTCCTTTTCATCTTCGACTGCTTTTAGACTTGTCGCCAGCATCCGACATTTATTTACTAACGGGGTATATTCCAGAATCTCTAATGCCACCACAGCATTTTTAAGCTCCAGGTTCAGTCTTGATTCAAACTTCACTGCCTTCTAAACTTCATCTGGATTATTCTTCAAAGTATTTGAGAATTTAGACAGTTCTTCAAATTTAGTAATATAGTGCTCAATGGTCCCATTTCCCTGTCTAAGTTGAAGAAACTCAATCTCTTTCTCAGCTCTCACATTACTAGGAAAATATTTGTTCAGAAAAGTCTCTCGGAATAAGTGCTATGTAATTTTCCTGTCTTGATGTACCAGTAACTCTTTGGCTCCTCTCCACTAGTATTCAGCTTCTTCCTTCAGCATATATGTTCCAAAATTGACCTTCTGCTCATCAGAACAATTTAGAATTTCAAAAATCTTCTCGAGTTCCATCAGCCATCTCTCAGCAACTATTGGGTCATATGCACCCACAAAAGACGGAGGTCGCATTCCCATAAATTCAGACCATCCATTACCATTTCCAGTTCTGTTTCCATTTCGGTTTCTTTCATTTCCCCTAACCTCATCATCATTATTAATATTCTGAAGATGCTACAGAATCTGATTCGTAGCAGCTGCTAGAGCTTGAATAGCTGCGACTATGTTATTTAAGGTAGCATCTGCACTGCCTGACAGATTTCTTCTTGGTGGTGCCATAACTCACTGTATTAGTAAAGAAAAATATTAGTCACTATTGAGGTGATCAAATTCAACAGCAGTTCAAAATTTTACAGTAGTTATCACACTACACAAGATTATAAATAGAAAATACTAGTACTTTCCTACTGTATTTATCCGCTACCTTACACAACGTTTCCACATAACTATTCAATACTTATTTAATTCAATCTAGGTGACCACCCAACCCATGGTCGTCTAAGATCGACTGCTCTGATACTAACTTTGTAACGTCTGGTTTTTTTTTTTACGATACGCATGTTAAATACACCATATGTATAAACACAATATATATATACACACATATTTATTAAAAACATCATACATGTTATAATTATATAATATAACATTTCAAAATACAATATATATGTTTACATATATATATTACAAACCTCATACATGTTATATTTATAAAATACAACATTTTAATACATAAATAAAAGTCTTTATACAGCAATTCACCCTTGAATTACAAAGGGTGAGAATGTGGTGCTGACATCTAGATCTCCATCAGTAACGTCATTTCGTGTTGCAACTCATTTCTTTTTATCTGAACATAACACCACAATAATAGTGAGACAAAGGTTCCCAATAGATTTAATATAAATAAAATATGATGAGAAAATATGAGTTATGTTCAGCTGTATAAGCTACAGAAAAATATCAAAATTTTGAGATAAAATCATAATTTTTGTTTATGCATAATTATCATATTACATATGCACTAGAAGTCCTTTTTTTTTTCTAATGCTCAGCCCTATCACGGCTGTTAATTTACTCATTTACTATATGCATAGTGACCGATCGACTATAGTCACAATAAGTGATCAGGAAATGTGAGTACATCACTCTCCTGCCTCCTCACATTACCACTGACACCTGGTTGGAGCGACCCTCCCTTAACTCATTCAGGGTAATAGGGCGTCCCCTACTCGGTACCGTCTCAAACCATACAATCCGTCGATATTCATCCATACATATAAATGTATATATATAAAATCATCAAATACAATATATAATCAAGCAACTCTCCATGAGCTTTACGCTTGCCATTTAATCACTTTCATAATATGATGCATCATTTTTTTTACCCAATGATTAATAATCATTCATCATAGACCAATATTCAATATGATTCATTTTAAATCAAATAAAGAAAAAAAATAATTTGTGCTATCAAAATCGTCATTTTTAAAAGTATTTTTCTTGGATATATGTTTTCTAAAAATATTACAACAAACCAGATTATTTTTTTAGGCATAAAACAGTGAAAAGTATGATAATCCAGCACCCAACAAGGCGTGGCCATGTTCAAGATACGGCCATGATTGAAAACTACCTCAAACATGTTTAAAAACAGCCCCGAACACGGCCTACCCGTGATGAAGCAACACAGAACACGGCCTAGCCGTGTTTTGTGACCTTTCTTCACTTATTCCATCATATCTCCCTCATACGAACTCCGATTGAGATGATTTCAAATCCTATAGGAAACAAAGACAATTATCTACAACTGTTATGTTTATATTTTCTTCAAATTCTCTACGAATTATTTCCAAAAAATTAAAATAAAAACATTTATTTTTACTATCATGAATTCCGACCTCTGCTCAATTAACTAGTCATATCTTCCTCATATGAAATCTAAATTAAGTAATTTCAAATTATATAGATTCGTGAGACATATATATACAATTCATATGTTGACCATTTCTTTAAAATTCTTACCGAATTTTTTCGAAATTCTAAAAAACCGAAATTTCCCCAATTATTCCGAAATTCAGCTTAATTTATCTTCTCCTTTGATTTTCTTTTATATAATCCCATGCACCCATATGCATGTCCAAATATCCAAAACAGAATTTCATATAAATATCCAGACCACATGTTATCCAAAATCACATATAATCAAATCTAAAAATGTATATATAATCTTATACAAAATTTATTAATAAATGTTAAACCTACCTCAAATTCTTTTAAACTCGGTGCTTGAATCCTACCACTCAGAAATCCCTGATTTCCTTTTCCTCTTCTTTCTCTTCTTCTTCTTCCTCTTCCTCTTTCTCTTCTTCCTCTTTTTTTTTCTCTTCTTCATTTTCTTCTCTTTCTACCGACACTCCTTTCTCTCCCTCACAATTATCACTCTTTTTTTATTTCCTCACCTACCTCCCTTATAATAATTAAAAATTTTACTACCTACTCATTTCCCATGTTTCCCCCTTAATTTTTTTTTCTACCTACCATTTAATTATTTAAATATTTCCTACCTACCACCAATATTTACAGCTTTGCCATCTTTCATTATTTACAAAAAATCATCTCAAGAAATTTACATAAATGCTATCTTAAGAAATTTACATAAATATCATCTTAAGAAATTTATATAAATGTCATTTCAATTAGTATCATAAAGAAAAATCGGGGATGTTACAACAACCACTTATACACCCCAACAAAATGGTGTATTTGTGAGGAAAAATAGAACTATCCTCATTTTAGTGAGAAGCTTGATGGCAAAAAGGAGAGTTCCAAAGAATTTTTAGCCTAAAGCAGTTAATTGGAGTATTTATATATTGAAGAGAATTCCCAATTTTGCTATAGAAAATATCACACTTGGTGTGGACGAAAATTGACAGTCGATCATTTTAGAATTTTTGGCTCCATTGCTTATGCGAACGTTCCAAATGAGAAAATGAATGAGCTTGATCTTAAGGGTGAAAAGTGTGTCCTTCTTGGTGTAAGTGCAAAATCCAAAGCATATAAGTCATTCAATCGAACCCACAAAGATGATAATCATCAGTAGAGACGTCATTTTTTTATGAGGAGAATACATGGAATTGGGATGAAAATGGTTTAAGGCAACAGCCTATACCAATGACATTAGGTGCATGTTCCTGTTGAAAATCAACAAATTCAATCTTCTGGTGAAAGTTCAATGGCAAATGATCCTATGGACAATGTTCAACCCCGCCTAAGAAAGAAACCATCTTGAATGATGGATTATATAAGTGGAGATGATCTCACTGATGATGATTCAATAGCTTATTTTGCCTTATTTGCAGATTGTGATCCTCTTACGTTCCAAGTTGTCAAAGATTCAAAATGGCAAAATGCTATGAATGAGAAAGATGAGGTTTATAGAGAAGAATAATACATGGGAATCGGTAGAACTTCCCAAGGGAATAAACCCATTGGAGTTAAATGGGTGTATAAAACAAAGTTGAATAAAGGTGGAGGAGTTGACAAGTACAAAGCCGACTTGTTGCAAAGGGGTACAAGCGAGAATTTGGTATTGATTACGAAAAATTTGCTACTCTTGCAAGACATGATACAATCAGATTGGTCATCAGCTTCGCAGTACTAAATTCTTAGCCTATCTTCCCGGCTAAATGTCAAATCTGCATTCCTGCATAGAAACGTGGAGGAATAGGTATTTTGTTGGTGGAAGATCCTGTGCAAGCCTGTAAAAATAGGCAATAAAAAATATTAAATTATCACAACTAACACCAAAATACTGCTAATCACTAATATTACTAATTATGAACAGCTATCTAACATAATTTAATATTAGTATTAGGATAAGGGTTTGCATATATAAAGAAATCTACGTACGCTCAACCCATTCTCGTCTCTTGATGAACAAGACTGATCAAACTTTTATTTTTAATTTTTATTTAATTTTGGAATTGGCTCTTTCACAAGGAAAATCCGGCTATATCCGGTAAAAAAAAGTGTACATCTAGAAATATTTCTTTTTTAAATTATCTGTCAAAATTATTATTTAAAAAAGTATATATCTGTACATAAATCTTAAAAAATGACTGGTCTTAACTAAAGGAGCCAGAGGATTCTCTAAATACAGTAAGAGGGTGTTTGGTATATAATTTTTTTTTTTTGAAAATTTCAATCTAAAAAATAAAAATTTCTATATTTAGTACAAGTTTGAAAATTTTCATTCTTCAAAAACTAAGATCCTCAAAAGTATTTTTTTTACTAAATTTTACACAAAAATATTTTTATGATGAAGAATAGAAATCTTAATTTTTCATTAGTACGAATTTTTTTTTTATAATATTAAAAAATAATTATACCTTTTATTTATGATATAATTATAATAATAATAATAAATTATTCTCTCTCTTAACTCTCTTGCTTTATCTTTCATCTTCTTTTTTCACTCTTATTTTTTTTCAAAAAAATAAAAAATATTTTTAAAAAATATACTAAATTTTTCAAAAAATTAAATATAACTAAATAAAAAAATAAAAAATTTCAAAAAATATTATTAATAATGTATTAGATTTACTATTATTATGTCCAAATAATTTCAAAAAATAATTATTATTCTAAGTATTAAATTTCAAAAAATTAATATATTTTTTTATATACAAATAATAATTATTAATAATTTATTAGATTTACTATTATTATTCTAAGTATTTACATTAATTTTATAAAATTATTAAAAAATATATTAACACTTAAATTTATTTTAAAAAATAATTTTTACATAAATATTAATGAAAAAAATTATCATTTCACTATTTATAAATATTTTTATTTTCATGAAAATAATCGATTCTAGTTTTTTTCATGGACTTCTTTTTATGGGAATCTATCCCAAAAAATAATTTTAAAAAATTTAAGTTTCTTAAAAACGATGGTTTTTATTTTAACACTAAATAAAATAATTGTTAATTTTTAAATTAAAATTTTTAGAAATTCAAAACATTTTCTCTTGTGAAACGCTCTGTAAAGGAGGTTGTTTGGTGTCTTTTTTTTATATTAAAACTAAAAATAAAAAATAGGTTTAAAAATGTATTTTTTTAATATATTTTTTAAAATTTTAAAATTGTCAAAAAAATATTTTTAAATTTTTATTACAATAATGCATTATAACAGTAATATTTTTATAATTATTTAGAATTTATTACAATATATATTAATAATATTTTACTATTCACATAATTAGAAAATAATAAAAATAAAAATAAAGTAAAAATACAAATAAAATACATTCTAAAAAATGTAACAAATAGAAAATAATTTTTTTTTAAAAAAATAAAAACAAAAAATATTTTTACAAACCAAATTTATTTGAGAATATTATTTCTCTCAATCCAAAGTCATCGCAGTCTACTTTGAGGCAGTATTGTCTTCCGCCATAAGTTTCTCCGTCAACCAATCTTTGAAAGTTTGGTTGCTGCGTATTGGTGCATCTCATTCTCAAAGGTGACGTAAGCCATGCACTTCTAGCCCAGCCACAATCCCACAAAATATGGTTCAAGTCTTCAATCTCATGCAAGCAACTATGACAAAACAAATGTTCCTTATCTCCTTTTTTTTATAATATTTACCTTGGTTAGGAGTGCATCGTGGCAGAGCCTCCATATGAAGACTTTTTTGTCTTTAGTGGAACATTCAACTTCCATATTTTCTTCCATTGTAAGGTAACTTCACACTATAAAAAATGTTCAGTTAATGATAAAATTTTAGCAACCATTAAAAAAATTGTCACTAAAGGGATGGTTTTCATAAAATCCATCGCCTTAAAAATTGTTGTTATTTAATGATAATTTTTGAAAATACCATCGTTAAATAAGATTTTTTCTGCTTCCCCACGCAAGCACCCTTTTTCTTTATTCCTTCGACCTTTTGGCTTTTCCAACGAACTATTTCTTCTATCATTGTTTCTTCTACACTAAAGTACTCCACTTCTATTCATTCCTTCCTTGTGAACTTATGAGTTCCTTTTTTGAAATTTTGTTTTTTTTTTTCATTTTTTCTTTTAATTTTTGTTCATATCAAAGTTATTATTATGTTTGTAATAGGAATGGAACTTTAAATTTATGCATTTGAGTGAGTTTGAAATTTCAACCAAAAAAAAAATTATAGCAAGAAGATTTGAGCATGAATCATTTGTCAAAGAAGAGAAGAGATTAGGGAGAGAAAATATGTAAAGAAATAATTTTGACACAAAATATTAAGAAAAAAATAAAAACTAAAAAATAATGAAAATGTTATAATGAAGATTTTTATTGATTTAATAATGGTTTATAAACCATGTTAAACCGTGATGACATTACAATGATTTTTCAAAATCATTAATTTTTCAAAAATAAAAAAAATGATATAATGAAAATTTTTATTGGTTTAATAATGCTTTATAAACCACATTAAACAAGCCAATAACGACGATAAATTCTACAATGGTTTTAAAAACTATCATTAAACAGTTTAGTGATGTTTAGAATTGTCGCTAAATCTTTCTTTTCTTGTAGTGTCAGATGATGAAGGCTTCTCCTCCTCGACACTCTAGCACTATAAAGTAAAGTGGTATGCTGATATAGCATAATAAGCACCGTGTTTTAACCAAGGCCAAGTAAACTTGTCATTTGTATTGTTCCACGAGAAAGGAATTTTTTTTATTTGTTCGGCTACAAAACGAGATCAAAAACTTGTCTAACAAGTTTTATACACCAACCTATGCCATTTTCATTAATGAATGAAGCAACAATTGTGGATTCAAGATTAGCATCAAAATTGCTCCAACTCTTAAAACTGTTATGTTCGAGTAGCCAGTTGTCCTTTTTTAAATTAATGTTGTACCTATTTTCCACCCTCCATAAGGATCTTATTGTAATAACCGTAAAATTTAACGAAAAATTCCAATTAAAGGGAATGTAGAATAATAAAAAAAGAATTTTGACAATAGAGATAAGAACCAATGAAACATGGATTAAAGAATTACAAAAAAAGAAATATGAGAATTTATATTTTGGCGCGCTATTAGCAAAAATATTATTATTTATGTAGAAATAATTATGATTTGTTAAAAGTAAGTGGACTTTTAAGTAAAAGAAGTATTGTGTTGCTTAAAATAATTATATCGGCCTCTATTGAATTTTTATGGTATTTTTAGAAATATTCTTTCTTTTAATATGAATAAAGATATTTGTTTTGAAATTTGTTTTAATATGATTTGTATCAAGAAAAATCATGATTTAAAAGTTTAACTAAAGGTTTAGGAGAAAGGAAATTTTTAGAAATTTTTGGGATATTTTATGATGAAAAATGAAATTTATATGAATTTTTATAAAATAAAATCCTATTATTAATTATTTAATAATTATTATTATTATAAAAAATAAAAAAAAAACGAAAACAGAAACCATAAAATGAAAACCGGGGGCGACGATCGAATTCGAGAAAAAACGGAAAAAAAAGATGCATAGTAATGAATAGTGAGTGAATAGTAACATCCAATTTTATCTTTCGATTTGGCGTACCAATTGGCTTCCGATATCAAAACTGAACGTATTATCGGATTCAGGACGAAGAGTACTTCAGTTTTGACCGATCAGTTTTTCAAATCAACCGTTGAATCGCCGTAGATCTGAAGTAGAAAATCTCGGTAAAAGGTAAGTTCTGAAAAAACTTACTTAGGGACTTCTAATTAAAAATCTGACTCTGTAGATGGATTCAGAAACTAGATAAATATTAGGATATGAAATTATTTTGTTGATTCGGTAAAATTTTTGTGACAGTGAATAGTGTTTTCCGGCGGTGAATAGTGGTGGTGAATAGTGAATTCCGGCGTGAATAGTGTTTTCCGGCGGTGAACAGTAACCAAGCTCATTTAAGGCTTTTGGACCTTCCGGACTCGATTTTGGGGTCTGTTTTACCGAATTCAGACCAGGAACTAGGATTTTAGGGCTGTCCAATCTGGAGCCCTTACCTGTGAGTGGGTTTTTCATACTATAACGCATGTTTTAGGAATTTGATTTATAACTCTCTCGTATGATTTTAACTAGTTGGAATATATGGTAAATTGTTTTACTGCTTTGAAAATCAATATGTTCCAACCATGTTAGAAATTGTAAATTTCAATCCTAGTTGAACCCTAGGTATGCAGGGCAAGCATCTAGACTATTAATTCTCCATTTGAGCTAGATTTATAGAAATGCGAACTTAGTCATAAAAATGAACTAAGTTAGCCATGAAAGGATTTAATGCATGATGAGCATCTATGTGACGTCTACGGACGATCTATGTTTAAAAGGGAAAATTTATGATTGTAAAGGTCTCCATGGGAATTCATGGATGAGATATGTTTTAGAACGAGATTTTATGCATGAAAAGAGCTAGATGGAGAATTATAGCTGTATTGTAAAGTTATTGAAATGTTTTACTTTAAACTCTTTGAATAGCATATTTCACATGTTTTCTATTGGAGGGACCCTTTTAGATCACTGTTAGCTAGCCGCAGGTAGTGCTAGCCCTGGTGCACCATGATCATGTTAAGGCTTCGGCCTAGGATACTGTGACGGGCATATGACTGCCTAAGACACAGGGATTTAGGGTTGACTTATGTCTTCGCCTACAGTGATTGCCATACCCATTGCTATGTGCTTGGGGAAATTTAGGGTGGACTTATGTCTACGCCTACAGTGATTACCCTACCCTTGCTGTGTGCTTGGGGGAGATGATAGATCTGTTTGGAAAGACCTCCAATAAACTGATGCATTTTTCTTAAAGATTACATATTTCTAAACAAGCTCAGTCATCATTGTTATTGCATAAATATCTTCATGTATTACTTACCATGCATAATTGATTTGCTTACGGTTATTGATTTAATCATGTTTTATCTTTTGAACACACATTTGAACTGTTTAGCATTCTTTCAATAAATTATGGTTAAATGCTTAATGTTTCTATTGTTATCTTTACATTTGGATTTCAATTATTAAACCCATTGCGAAACACTCGTGCTTGGTTTGCCCTGTTTCAGTTATAGTATGATTTACTCATTCACTGAGATGTGGTAATCTCACCCCTCTTTTGTTTCCTCCCCACAGATAGTCAAAGAGACTTTGATCCAGCTACAGCTTCGTAGGAGGCTGAAGATAGTGTTGGTGAGCCCCAGTTTGGGCAAGGCTCTTTTGTATTGTTTATTTCGTTTAGTTATGTCTAGAGTATCTCCATGAACATACAGGCAGGATCATCGCTTCTTGCGTATTTTGATGTGTTGTTTGGAAAAATGGTTTTATGTTTTATAATGATGTTAATATTATGAGGCCATGGGCCAAGTTGAATCACATAAATATTACGAGGCCATGGGCCAAGTTAAATCCCAGATGTTGGATTCATGAGATATATATATATATATATATATATATATATATATAAAGATACAGTATTTTCTGATATTGGATGTGGCATATGTGGCCAGTTATATTTATTATGTACTCTGGATTGTGTGCTGGATGTTTGTGCATGCTATGTGTTAGGCTTGCGGCTAGGGGGAAACCCTTATGCCGTGCCGGTCATGTGTTCCATCATTTGGGGCCGTGACACTTATAAAACTTGGTTGGAGACACATTGAAACCTCCAAAAAAGAGCTATAAGGATTGTATCTTCCCTTCAGAACTTTTGCTACCAAAGATCCTTCATTATGTATAAGCCTTCAACATTGCTTTCCTAATAAAGTGTCATTAAAATCTTTGAGATACCGAAAGTCCATTCCTCCTTTGTTCTTTGACTTGCACCTTTTTTTCCATCCTACCCAATGAATTTTCCTCTCCTTATTTTCATGTCCCCACAAATAATTGCTCATCATTGATTCTATGTTTTGGCATGTACCCAAAGGCAATTTGAAGCAACTCATGACTTAGGTGGAAATTTTTTGGACTACAGATTTTATTAGGACCTCCTTGTCGACCTTAGAGAGATGTCATTCCTTCCATCCTTTGATCTTCTTCCATAAATGTCTTCAACATTAGAGAAGATAACTTTCTTCGATTTTCTTATCAGAGTAGGTAAACCCAAGTATTTATCTTGGCTCACCACCACCTTAAACCCCATCCAATCTTAGGCCATAGTTTTCTTATTTTCAAGTACATTTCGGCTAAAGGATAATTCCATTTTTTTCTAGGTTAATCAGTTGACTAGAAGCTCTTTATAGGATGAAAGAATTTGATTTATTATTTCAACAGCTTGATTTGTGGCCCTTGCAAAAATTATGTTGTCATCAGCAAAGAAAAGTTGTGTAACTTTCGATGGCCACCGTCCAACAGTAATACCATGTAGATGTTTTCAGTCATGTGTTTTATCAATAAGATAAGAGAAAACTTCAGCACAAATAATAAAGAGGTAAGATGATAGGGGATCATCTTACCTCAAGCCTCTAGAAGGGTTAAAAACATCAACTAGGCTTCCATTGTTTATGACAAAGTAAGAGATTGATGTAACACATCTCATGATAGAGAAGCTATGGGAAATTCTCATTGCAACCATTTCCTTTTTGAGAAATTACCATTCCACCCTATCATAAGCCCTTGGACATGTCTAGCTTGAGTGCCATGTAGCCCTTTTTGCCTTTTCTCTTTTTCTTGAAAAAAATGGAAAGTCTCAAAAGCTATAATTAGGAATAAACACACCGTGAGTTTTACTAATTAAAGAAGAAGGAACAAATTTAGCCTATTAGCTATGGTTTCTGTGACAATTTTCATGATAATATTACGTAAGCTAATAGGGAAATATTCTTTAATTAATTCAAGTATCTTTACTTTAGGAGATAATCTTACATAAGCTAATAGGACAATATTCTTTAATTAATTCAGGTATCTTCACTTTGGGAGTGAAAGCAATCAAAGTATGATTTTTCTTGCTAGGATCTATGCCTTCATTTAAAATTTTAACGCCAAAAAAGAGATGTCCTCACCCATAATATGCCAATAGTTTTGAAGAATAAAGCACGCATTCTGTTAAGGACATGTGATTTAACAGGGTGCATATTTTTCAAAGTTTCGGTAATTTCACATGCAATAAAAGGTTGCATAAGAATAGGTGCCACAACTAGATTTATTTTATTTATGATGAGGCTGCATACTTCCTCCTAATTTTGGTTGGTTCTATATTGCTAAAAACCATTTTTGTTTTTCAATTTAGAATTTGTGTTGCGTCATTGTATTTGACTAGACTTTGCATGAAATAACCTAGTGTTTTAGTTCTTTACTTTTAGCCAAACCACCTTTGATCTTTATCTCCACAATAATTCCTTTTCTTCGAGCAGCTTGTCTACTTCTTGGGCTCCTTTTTTTATGTGAAAGAGTCATACTTGTGGGTAGTGAGCTTTGAAGCATTCCCAAAGATTCTTCCAAGTGTTTTATGCGCCTTTTGATGCTTCATGTGTCATAAAAATTCATCTTTCCTAGCACTTGAGAGAGGTTTTTTTATTTTTTGGTGGCACCACTATTTGCCGCCCACACTCGTTTTATGGTTTCTTCACACTTTTCCTCCTTGCACCATGGCTTCTCAAAACAAATTATTCTTTTTTTTTCTAGTAAGAAAAATTTTCCTTTTCAAGGTTAATATAAAATAAAATGGTATTTTAGTCAGAATGATACTTTAGATAATGGGCTAATTTTGAGTGAGGAAACTTTAGGAGTCAGCCCTTTGTCTTAACAACTTGGTTAAGTTTTTCTTGAATATTTACATCATCTCTTCTTCCATTACTTCAAGTTTAAAGGGTACCCTTCAAAACCTATCTGTGAGATCACAAAAATCAGGAGCATCTCTAAAACTCTATATACATCCCACCTTTTTTTTCCTTCTCATATAAGAATTCATTAAAATCTCTAATACAAGCCCAAATGAGGCAAGATTCCTCTTTAAGATGTTTCAATAAGCCCCATGTTTAAAAATTTTGGATCTTTCCAAGATAACCATGTATGCCGGGAATGCGCCATTTGTTCTCTAGATTCCTATCCATCATAATTTCCATGTCAATATGGTGCAAATACATTGATAAGATTATTATATTTGTCTCTTCTTTCTAAAGAATTGTCAAACCTCTAGCTCTAGATGTTCCTTGCCCTTACAATCTGTTGAAATCAAGACTTTTTCTAGGTACTCCTAACATAGGCACCTTTGGTAATGATTCTAGTAGTAGGTTGTATCAGTAAAAGTATGGTTGTCCTTGTTTTTGGGTAAGATATTTTGTTGTAGTTGTTAAAGGGAACTGTTAGGAGTATGACTCCTTCCTAAAATCAAGGATTCTTTTGTTTTCTTTTTGTATATGTATACTCATATCAGAATTGAAATGAAGAAAGAATAAAGCATTTTTTACTCACCTCTCTTTGGCTCTATGCATATTGTTGCTAGCACAAGCTTTGCAATAGTTAAATGTTTACAAATGGTATTAGAACTTTCTTCTTGAGGGGCTGTGGGAAAGGTAGAGGAAGGAAGGGTAGTGTGAAGGAGAACACAGACACCTAGAGAAAGAGTGTGAGAGTGTGGGATAGCTTCTGCTAATTGCTTAAGAGCTGGACTTCCAATGTTTGCAAAGGAAAACTATCACATATGAGTGATAAAGATGAAGGAGCTGACCTTTTACTATTGGGACCCAATCCAATAATACCTCAACTAGAGGAGAAAAAGGGGAAAAACCAAGGGCACTCACCGACATTCATTCTGCATTATTAGATAATGTTTTTATAAGAATCATGGCCTATGAAAGTCCAAAGGAAGCTTGGAAAAAGTTGAGGGAGGAGTTTGAAGGAATTGATGAAATAAGGATTGTTAAACTCCTAACCTTAAAAAGGCACTTTGAGCTACCAAAAATGAAGGAGGGTGAAGCTATTAAAGATTACTCGACAAAGCTCGTGGAACTTATGAACAAAGTAAAATTAACTGTTGAACCTGTTGAAAATTTCAGCAATTAAAGAATCTTGTGACTTCAATACAGCACAAAAATAGAGAACCAGTATAAGGGAGGAAGAGATAACTAAAGGATCCTTTCATGCTAAACATAAAGAGAAGCAATATGCTACAATCTTCAAGAAGCAAGGTTCAACCAAGGGGGAAAAAAGCAAAACTAGTGTTACTGCAGCAAAGGAATATACAAAAAATGGCAAGTTTCTGCCTTATAACACTTGCCTCTAAATAAATCATCTACAGGAATATTGTCGGTACAAGGGGAAGCCTCCAATAGAATGCAAGTTCTACAAGAAACTTAGCCACATTAAGAAGAACTACAGAGCTAAGAAGAAATAGTAGGCAAACTTCACGGAAGAGTAGGAGAAGGAAATAGCTAGCTTATTCATGGCTGTCCAAGAAACAAAGAGCAACCCTAAGAAAATTTGGGTGACTAACAATGGATGTATAACCCACATGTCTTAAGATAAGAATATTTTCTCAAATTTGGACATGTCTATTAAAACGAAGGTGAAACTTAGAAATGGTCAAGAGGTGCTAGCTAAAGGAAAATGGTTAGTGGTAGTGAACACAAAGCAAAGTATAAGATACATTCATGATGTATTATTCATTCCTTGCTTAGCTCAAAATGTACTAAGTGTAGCGTAAATACTTAAGAATGGTTATTCACTGCCATTTAAGGAGAATTCTTGTTATATTTATAATTCATATGACTGCTTGATGGCAATGGTTGACATTGTTGATAAATATTTTTAGTTAAAGTAGAATAATGATGAAGATATAGTTAATTTTGTAAAGAAAGATGAGTCTATGAAATGGTATAGTACATACAGGCATTTTAATTTGGGTGCTTTGAGATATATGCAGATGAATGGTTTGACCAGGGATTTATCTAAGATTCAAGAGTCCAGTGAAATGTGTGTATGAGGTCAACTTGGTAAGATGCATATGTAAGTTTTTCCAACGCGCTCAAGTTGGAGAGCTAAAGAAAAACGAGGTCTAGTGTATACGGATATTTATGAACCTATGAGGACAGATTCTCTAAATCATAACAAGTATTTTGTATTATTTATTGATGACTTTAGTGGGATGTGTTGGGTCTACTTTCTACAAAACAAGGTGGATGTTTTTCCAATATTTAAGAAGTTTAAGGCAATGGTGGAGACTCAAAGTGGTTGTAAAATGAAGGCCTTAAGGTTAGACAATGGGAACGAGTATACTTCACAAGATTTTTGGAAAATTTTGTGAAGGATTTGGTATAAGACATCAATTAACAATGAGCTATTCTCTACATCAGAATGGGGTTTCAAAAAGGAATAACAGAATTGTAGTGGAGATGGCTAGGTGCATAATGGCCAAGAAGAATTTGCCTTTAAATTTATGGGCTAAAGCTGTGAATACTATAGTATATTTACTCAACCGGCTTCCAACTATATCATTAAGTGGAAAGACACCAATAGAGGCCTAGACAAGATTAAAACCTTCAACCAAGCACTTGAGAGTATTTGGCTCAATCTGGTATATGCATGTTCCTACTGTCAAAAGAAGCAAATTGGATCAAAAGACAGAAGTAAGATTTTTTTCTTGGCTATTCCACCATGTTAAAAAGGTATAGAATTTATAATGTGAAAAGTAAGAAAATTCTAATCAGTCAAGATATGGTTGTGGATGAGATTATTCATTGGAATTGGGATAAAAATCACCCTAAAAAGGATTGTGTGTTTTTGCAAAAGCTTAAAGGTCAACCTAACTTTCCAAGTTTATCCATTCAAACCAATGAAATTTTTTTAGGCAAGGGTATAAACTCACCACCAAATTCACCTATCCTTAAAACTAAGCCTTTGTCTGATATATATGAAAAGTGCAATTTTAGAGCCTTCTACTTTCGAAGAAGCCGAGAAATATAAAGAATGGAGGGCGACGATGCAAGAGGAGACTGAAGCAATAAAAAAACAACATTTGAGAGCTTGTTAACAAACCAAAGGTAACAAAAGCAATAGGATTGAAGTAAAACTAAAATAAATCTTGATAGCTCTATATACAAGCACAAGGCTAGACTTGTGGTTAAGGGATACTCTCAACAAGTAATGGTGGATTACAAAGACATATTTGCTCCTGTAGCTTGACATGAAACCATAAGATTGCTCCTTGCATTAGTTGCTCAACATAATTGGCATGTGTACCATTTAGATGTGAAGTCTTCCTTTCTAAATGGTGTGCTGTAGGAGGAGGTATTTATTGAGCAGCCAGAAGGTTTTTGGGCCCCAAGTATGGAAGAAAAAGTCTATAAATTACATAAAGCCTTGTATGGCTTAAAACAGGCTCCTAGAGTCTGGTACAGTAAAATTGATTCTCATTTATAGAAATATGGCTTTATTATAAATGAAAATAAGGCTACTCTTTATGTTAAACAACTTAAAATTCAAGAAATTTTGATTGTATCATTATATGTTAATGACATGTTAGTAGCAGGCAGTGATCCCAAGTCAGTTTCAAAGTTTAAGAAGAAAATGGAAATTATTTTTGAGATTTCAAACTTGGGGCTTATGACCTATTTTCTTGAAATGGAGATAAGCAAATCCATTATAGGTATTTTTATTTGTCAAAGACAATATGCACTTGATTTGCTAAAGAAGTTTAACATGGAGAGATGTAAACCAGTTACCACACCTTTGGCACAAAATGTAAAGTTATCAAAGCTAGATAAGGGTGACGAGGTTGATCATAGTCAATATAGAAGCTTGGTGGACACTATCCTCTATCTTACTGCCTGTAGACCGAATATCATGCTTACAGCAAGTGTGTTGTCCCATTAGATGCACTATCCTGGTCACTCATTTAGGAGCAGCCAAGAAAGTTTTAAGATACATTAAATGGACCTTTGATTTTGGAATATGGTACTCAATAGTAGAAAATGGGAAATTATAAGGTTTTTTTAATAGTGATTGGGGTAGATATTTAGATGATATGAAAAGCACAAGTAACTATGTGTTTTCTATAGGTTGGAGAGTTTTTTTATGGATATCTAGAAAGAGGTTGTGGCTCAATCAACAGCAAAAGCAGAATATATAACTACCTCTGTTGCTACAAACTAGGCCATTTGGTTAAGAAAAAATTTAAGAGATTTGAATCAAATTTAGCAAGAAGCCACTGTGATTCATGTGGACAACAAATCAACAATAGATGTAACAAAAAATTTGGTGCAACATGGGTGAACAAAACATATAAACATTAAATTCCATGCCATTAGACAAGAAAAAAAAAAGAAGTAATGTATAGTTGTCTTTGTTTTTGGGTGAGACATTTTGTCCTAGTTATTAAAGGGAACTGTTGCAGTATGACTCCTTCCTAAAATTAAGGATTCTGTATTTTATTTTTTATTATTGTATATGTATACTACTATCAGAATTCAATTGAAGAAGGAATGCAACATTTTTCACTCACCTCTCTTTGGCTCTCGCATACTGCTACTAACACAAGCTTTCCAATAGCTAAATATAGTCAATATCAATCATATTTTTAAAATCGGTCTTTCTTTTGATAACCTCCATCCATCTCTTTATTCATGGCCTTTGTCTCCACAAGGAAGACGATATCAGGACGTGTTTTATTCGTGAGCCTTCCAACTAGTAGTTTTCATGGCGCTCGATGGCGCTTCTTAGCAGCCCCCACCGTTTGTGTTAAATCAAAAACTCCATCTAACTTTCTCTTTGAGATTTCATAATGTTCAATAGAGTCACAAAATGTTTTCAGTAATAACTTTTATAATTTTTAGTAGCAATTTCAAAATTCGTCACAAAACTTTCATATATAAACAATAACTACATAGTGACTAATAGTAATATTTTCATGGCCGCTCGAATCTATTTTCTTACGGTGGATTGAGTCAGCCTCCTTGATTGCTGCATTTAACGTACGTCCCCATCTTCTCTTGACCGTTACAACTTGGCGCTGCTACAGTTGTTTTTGGCCATCAAAGGCTTGCTTCCCAACCTGTCACCGTGTTCTGTTCATTTTGTTTCTAGCTTAAACAACATCTTCCTTGTTGAACTGTCTTGGGGTCCTTTGTGGTTCCTTCTTGACTGTGCCTTTACTGGAGTTGCTCGCAACCAAGGTCTGAAGTTCATATTCATGTCATAATCCGCGCCCTCTGCTTCTTCCTTTTCTTCACAATCCTTAACCAAATGACCTAACCTACCAAAAACATAACAAAAATCTAATAAGCCCTCATACTCGAAAAAGACTTAAAGAGCCTCACCATCTTTTTCTCTTATGAGAGTGCCGCGCTGCAAGGATTTTGTCAAATCAACCATGGCACATAATCATAAGAATTTTTCCCATGTGCTTTCCTCACTTCCATCCCATTCCTATTTTTTGTCCTATCAATCTTGCCATCTGTTGATTTGGGGTAGTGAACAGAAAATCATAAACTCGAACCCAAAAGGGTGTTTGGGACAGTTTTATAGCATAAGGTTGTTCCTCTCCACTTATTTCAAGACCAACACTTTTTTATCAAGCCACCAAGGTTCTCCTTGAAGAACTTTTTCTTTGTCCTTGAATTGGTAAAACTAGGAAAACAAGTTTTTCCCAATATCCCTCACATCAATTCCATTCTTCACCTTCCAGATCTGCTTTATTGTTGACTCAAAAGCCCCCACATTAAACGAGTTGTCAGACCACAATTTGCCTATCAAGCAAATCTTAAATCTCTTGCTTTCATTTCCCCCATCCCACTCTTCCACCACCACGGTTTCAGCTTCTTCTGAGTTGGATTCAATGGCTTTCCATGGCTCCATTCTTAATTGATTCCACCGAGCAAAGCAAAGAAAAAAAAAATGAGAGCGCTAGATCGAAACTAGGAGATAAACATCCACAAGGGATGAGAAAACCAGGATGAGCCCGGATCCAAACTGCCACTGGAGATCAGAGAGGTTTTCAGAGCAGACTGCTTTCGTTGATTTTGGTTATTTTAATATAATGGATTGAATGATGATTAGAAAAGATGTAAACCAATTAACACCCTTATCATAAATTGTGTTTTTCTTTATCTGAAATTTATCGTGCAAGGTTGTTTTAAAAAGAATTTTAAATCTCATTCTTAAAATCTTCTAAAACTTAAAAATTTAAAGAGAAAAAGAAATTACAAAACTTATATTTAAATCAATAAATTCCAATCATTTATTAAATATTAATTTTAACAAATTTTATTTTCTTCTCTACAAATTTATCATCTAAAGTATTTTAAAATATCCAAATTCATCATACACATGCTAACGTAACTCCTTATCAAAGATGATGAGTCACAATCAAATTAAAAAATAAAAAATAAACTAGTTTCAGGTGTATTGTGCAAATTCCAAATAGATATGTCCAAGAAGTAATTGTTTTTCCAGCGCATACAGGGACAAATTTGCCTTAAGTAGCGCAGGGGGCCCAAAATCCCAAATAAGTGAAGGAAATCTCAAAGGTAGCAGTTTTAATTTATTTCAATAACTATAACTCACTTGTCCAAAAAAAAAGTATAACTCTGTCTGTCCAAAAAAAAACAATAACTATAACTAAAGGTGGGAAAAAGCCCGGGAGCATAGAAAAGGCAAATGAATGGGAGAGTGATAAAAGTGGTTAATCTATATAAAAATCATGAGCCTTAACTTCTAATTGCTGAAGGTGTCAACTTTTCAAATGCAAGCCGAACCTAGTTCAAGACAAATTACAGATGGAATGAAAATATTCTCATAATCTACCTAAGCACCGGAGTCCAATCTCTAACAAATTTTTCATATAAATAATTTTTTTTAAAAAAAAAAAAAACTATACTTAGTTTAGTTCTCGACCTTACTGTCTGAATTCTTAAGCTTTGGTCTGTTTAACGAGAGCTTAATATCTTCAGATCATTCATTTAAAAAACAGAGCTAAGTCGATTTGAAGCTTCTAACAAGTCAAACTCGAGCAACACATATATTTTCATCCCTAATATTAAGCGAACATGGAGACAAATTATTATAAATAGAGTCAGATAACATCATAAATTTAAATTGAGAGCACAATCTGGATACAGCATAGAACTGATTAGCTTCACTAGAAAAGAAATTCTTCATTGTTGCCTCGTGGGGAAAACAACCCACCACAACATTTTCAGTTCTACTAGCAATTCAAACATTCTCAGAATCCAAGTTTGGTACCTCCATTATACATTTGTGTAAAGCATCAATCTCTCCTTAGGTCCATGTATTCACGGTGAATACCAGCAGCATTAAGGACAACTATTTCAACCTTATCTCCCTGTAAAAACATCCATGATAGGTTATAACTTTATACCGGAGAAGTACGTAAGGCATGTGTGGAACACAAACTTACAGTGTATATATCCCTCTCAGTTGCGGATGCAAAAACGGTTTTAACCAACTCAACTGCCTCTACTTCAGACAATGGAGTAACAGCATCCTGCAAGATGTCATATTTTAATAGTGTCAGCAGAATGAAATTTGCCAAAAGCAAACATTTCAAGAAAAGCATCAATATGAGAACTTCACCTTGGCAGGTAATAGGAGTGGGCTAGGAGACTTTAGTTGGTTATCCAGAAATGGCGTAATGAGTGTGGAACCAGAACCTTGGGAGCTATACCCAACCCGCTCATAGGAACCAACAGCATCATATGTGAAAACACATCCCTTTCCTATTTAGGTTTAAGAAACTATTAGCAAATAAAATAATGGGACATAAACAAGCGAAGGAAAATAGAAATAGTGCACCTTCATTATCAAGGCCACCCAAAACATTGAAAGAATAATAAGGAAAGAAGCGCTTGTAATAAAGAGTGTTGGAAAGCAACTGAGCCATTGCAGGGCAGCTCATTTGTTTGTTGTGTTGATGCTGATATATCTGCACCCATAATTCAGGAAAAGAAATGATATCACAAAGGCCAAAAAATAGTAAACCGAAAACTTAATGGTCACACCAGGTAACAACAATTAGGCTAAATTGGACATTACCCCTTTTCTACGTTAGGTCATGTGCAATTTAACCCTTCGTACTAAAAGTAAGCAACGTTCCCTTTAAATATAGGATTTTGAGCAATTTCCTCCTTCAGTTAATTGTACAGTTAAATGCCATTGGGGTGCCTAGTGCCTCCCCAAGGCGTTTCTCCATTTTCCTAACAGCAAGTTTCTCCCTAGAATGGGTACGACCAAGAGTTCAAATTCTACCCAAATTCTGAATGTTACTGTAGAGTAGTGATTCTTTGTAGTGTAGTTCTACACCGCTAGGTCTCCATCTAAGGTTGCAGTAGGAATTACAGGAAAAGTAGAAAGAAAACCCAAGCACTTCGAGGAGCTAGACCTCTAACAGCCAACACCCAAATTTCTGCCTATCCTCATCTCTCAACCTCACTCCTTTTTATAACCAAATTCCTAACAAACTACCTCTAAATCCTCCTATTACAACCTTCCATATGTCCTAGCTACACAACCCCTTTAAACAGATCCATATATCTCTTTATAACTGTAGAGGGTCCATCAATACTCTGCCCTCAAACTTTCACCTTGTCCTCAAGGTGTGTAGTAGAAGTTGGAACAGGTGGCTCTGTGTTTGGAAAAACACTTAAAATTTTGAAACGATCCAAAAAAGAAAACATCCCTGAAGAAGCTTTATATCCTACGTTTGATAAGGGAACCCATAATTTTCAATAAGACCTTTGCCACCCTTATCTAATTGTCCCATGTACTATGTTTCAGCACCAATAGCAGACCATGCATAATCTCCAAATGACTTATACCCTATTGCAGCAAAATCTCAATAAACTTAAAGTACAATTCCCAGGTTCAGGTCCTTCCACTTGCTAGTATCATGGATGTTAAAACCATTAGTATTAGGGATTCTGAGGAGACCCACGGATTCATCTTTGTCCAAAGCATCTCCCCTGCCTTTTGCAGTGATTATGAGCTCCCTTGGGTTAGTTGCAGCTCTTCCACCTTGCTGCATCTGAACCAGCTTCATAGAACTCCTAGAGGGGTCTAGAGTTTGCTCTCTTGAACAAGTTGAACCTATACCCTTGCTTCCACTTGAAGATTCGACCCAACCCAAAATTTTGTTTAGACCATGGTCTTCTAAATTTTGGTCCAGCTGCTCTTCTTTTAAATTTTGGCCTAGCTGCTCTTTTAAATTTCAGCCCAACAGCACTTATTTGGTTCCCTTTAACACCTAGTTTACCTTTTCTATTATGAAATAGCATGGGCCAAATTTGGAGGTCCAAACCAACTCATCTCAACCCTAATGTCTTCATTAAACCCCTTGATGAAAGCCTCCTTCAACCAATCATCTAAAATTAGCTCTAAGGGTACCACCAGCAACTGAAACTGCTCCTTGTATTCCTCTAAACTTCTCAGCTGCTGAAGATTGCTCAACTTCATAGGCACTTCTTCCTATAGATGGAGTCTTTCCCCTTGAAAATTCCAGGATATTGGTTTGTTCCCAGCAAGAGGAGGAACATCTAGTCGCTGAAAATCAGGCACCTTTTCAACCATATTGCCACCATTGCCACCATGTTTAGATTTTTCCATTGAACCTTCCTGCTTCACAGTCTTTCCTGTAAAAACAGGTAACTCCCATCTCTGTTACTTCCCTCTGTCATGTTCTGTCACAGATACACTAGCACCAGCCCCATCGACTTCTTCCATCAAGTCCATCAAGAACAACTACCCCCAGCATTCCATCTTTCCATATCAATCCTGTGACTTCACAGCTTTGTCAAAGTTTCTTTTATTTTGAGGATGAAATCCCTCAACACACGTGTCTCTCTCTCCATCACCTCCATTCTCTGGTATTTACCATCCCCCAACGCAATTTTCTACGATACAAATTGATGGAAAATTAGGTTTCCATTTAATGATTACAGTAGGAATTACAGAAAAAATAGAAAGAAAAAACCCTAGCACTTCGAGGGGCTAGACTTCCCACAACCAACACCCAAATTTCTGCCTATCTTCATCTCTCAATTTCACCCCTTTTTATAACCAAATTCCTAGCTAGCTACCTCTAAATCCTCCTATTACAACCTTCCACATGTCCTTGCTGCTCAACACCCTTAAACAGACCCATATATCTCCTGATAATCATAGGGGGTCCATCACAAGCCAAACCAGAAAAAAGAATGTTTTCATCTCGTTTTTTGGGTTTCTTACCCCTTCATCAGCCTTTCTTGCTTACTATGGAAATAGAGGAATCTGGAGTGGTTACTGTGTACAGAATGGGGCTATCACAAAGACCAAGAAAATTAACATTGCACCAACCCACAACCTTTCTCTCTTGCTCCCAAGTCCTGCCTCCAACCCAAAATGGAAGATTAACACTGCACCCACACACCCATAGGTTCCATGCTTTGAGTTTGGGGCTGGATTTACAAACGATGACTTCGAGATTCTAGTGGAGGATAATGGGTTTTGTATTGATGTGAAATGGAGCTTTTCTAGAAAGGATTTGAGAGCAATGAAGATCATTTTGATCGAGTGTCATAACTCAGAATCAAAGGAAGCAGGGGTTTATTTTTTATATTTTTGATGCATATGATTATAGCTGTTGAGAGAGTTTAAGCCATAGGATAGATTTAATTGGCAATGCAGATTTGATGTGGAGACTGGGGAATGGATTCTAGGGATGGTCTAGTCTTGGTTCCATTCTTAAATGGAAGTTCTGTACTTGGGCTGATGATTTTGAGTGGCTGGCATGTTGCCATGTTCTGCAGTTTTTGCCTTAAAGTGTTAGATCCTTAATGGTCATGTCAGTTCTCTGCATGCAGCCAGAAATCAAATTCTTCTCCTTTTCTTTGGCCGTTGGGTAAAGATTACATAGCATGTGGAGTCACGTGCAAGGATTTCATTACCCATTTAAATGGACTTAACAGTATTCAAATAGCACCAAATTATGTGCTCAGGGGTACATTGACAAGTTCTAAAGCACAAGGGAGTAAATTGCAAATGACCCAAAGCTGAATGGGGTTACGCACAATTTAGCCTAACAACTATAAGTCCAAGACATTTTCCCCAGATTTATAACTAACTTTATAATCAGTCAGCTGATATACATCTATAAAATCCTACAAGCTTTAGAAATGCATGCAAATAATAACACCAAATCAATTTTAGCACCTTTTTTCATATAAAGACTAAATTCATCATGCATCTTAATTGTACATGGGCAAAATTCATTCTAATGAATGCAAAGTAATTTTTCAAAAGAACAATGAGATCGTAAAAAGTTTGAAGTCTAAGACTTGACAGAATTTAGAAGAAAATTCTACCATGCTACTTTTCTATTATGTCTCACTAAGTTCTTCTTCAACATTGAATATGAAATAATCTAAGCAGGTATAATGATAGGGAAAAAAAATCAGAACCAAAGGATGTCGAAGTACCACTACCACCTTAATTCAATTGTGATATAATACAAGTAGTTGTAATAAACTACTTCAACCCTTTTGATTGAATAAGTTACTTTATGCATAGGGAGGTAAAAAAAAGGAATTTGTGCATAATCCATTTTCCAACTTGTTTGCAAAGACTATTGATCAAAGCAATATATAATCAAAATCAATTGAGAGAAGCTAATTGACATAACAAATAATGAGAGCTTAAAACAGAAGACTTTTGATATGTCTGCAAATTTAGCATGTGAAAAACAGTATATAACTATATGTCTTGACTCACCAGGTGCTTAGCAGCCAAGTTCTTTTGTAAAGCTTTCACATCAGCTTGGAAACCAGAAGAAGCCATCACACATTTGTCTGCTCTGTTATGTCAGAATAAATAAACCACAAAACAGGTCTTGTCAGAAAGAATATTAAATCACTCTATATCCAAATAGAATATAAGCTTGCAATAGGAGCTTAGAGTCAAAAACCCTAGGTCAATTGAATTTCAATACATAAAGGTTATGTAGTTCTAAAGTAACACAATGGAATTGAATCAAGTCAATATCAAGGAAATCCTACTTCTTACATATCTCAAATATTCAATAGCATAACTGTAAAAGAATAGAAATACCTTAGGCCAAAAAGAATAAAAGCTAATGGGTAATGGCATTTTAGCTAGCACGAAGCCCCTTAATTATATAAAGGTTATAGTTCCCAAAGTATCAAAACATGCTTTTCTTAAACTCACTCAAACTGAGTAAGAATTATTGAATTGAACCTCCCCGTAACAATTCTTGAAACTAAACTCGTTCCACTTTAGAGCGAGCTATTAACCCAAAATTGATCGTCTACACAAATGATAATCATATAAGACGGTAAATATCAAACAACCCCAGTGGATTCCGCTGACATAGTAAATCACATGGAGGAATAGTGGCACACTTTAGGGGGTGCAAACAGACTAGGCGACGTAGGGATCATTTGATATTTACCCTATAAGAAATTGAAAATGTAAGCCATAAAAAAATTATCCCTCACATAACTATCAAAGTTTAAGAAGTGAAATAGTTTATCTCAATACAGAATCCCCTCCCCTGGACCAATTCAATGTTCAAATAGAACCGTGAAATACTGCTCCATGAAAAAAAAAAAATCCTAAACCACGAATAGTCAAATACCTTTCTCATCTTCAATAACATCATCCAAGAAAATAAAATTCAAAAAATTTAACCAACCCGTCCATCATATAAGAATAGTTAGAGCTTAAAGCATAAAGAAAATATCAAATATTGCTACGTACAGTTTGCAGATTTTGGAGTAATCCCGGGTGAGAATATTGTAACCCGTCGACATCCTCGTATCGGCAGCGATTACGCAGTAGTCGGCTCCAGCAATTGCAACACAGGATCTGAAGAATAAAATAAAATTAATAACACAAAATCGACATGAAAATTCCTCCAGCCCGGTGACAGAAAGAGAGAGTACCCGCCATTGTTGTCGTACGGAGACCAGTTAGCTTGTTGCTTAGTCATGTTCGTTGGGAGTGTAGAGAACAGTGAGACGGAAGAGGAACAAGAGGTAGGGCGTGATGAGGATGAAGAAGCAACAAAGAGGCGAGGCAAGCTCAGCTTTTATGCTTCAGATCTGTCTTTGCGTTCAAGAAACTGGTTTGTGTACTAAACGACGAAGTGCAGAGGCGTCGTTCGCAGAGCGTGTGCAAATTCTCTCATGCGCCTGTCGTCTACCAGAAGTCAAGACCAAAACAGTCAATAATTTGTTGATTTGTTAACAAGTTACAGAGTTTTTTTTTAAAAAAAAAGAAAAAGAAGAGGCTTAGAAGTTATCTTCTAAATTTTCGATCATTCATATTTTTTTACTGATAAATAGTATTTTAAAATCCAATTCGGATTTTGTGTCAAAAAATTCGTCCAATCACAGATAAATTTTTCAATATATACTTGAAAAAAATTATTATCATAAATAAATATAAAATATAAAAATAATAATATAAATTATTATAAAAAATGAACTAATAATTCCAAATACTTGATAATTACTCTTGAATTTAAATTTAGGCTTTTTATTTTTTATTATAAAAAATTAAATTTCATTTAATTTTTTACAATAAAAAATTCCAGTTCAAGATTACAAACTGATAGCTAAAATGTGATTTTTTTTTAATTAAAATTTGGATGCTTTTTAAAACCCAGTTTTAGGTTCATTATTTTTGTCAAAAGTTACTAATCTACAGGTGAATTGAAGCCAATCCAAAATTAAGATGATTATTATACCCATATTCAATAGGTACTCGTAAATTTCATTATCTGAATTTGGATATGAGACTTAAGAAATGAACTTAGGTTATTTTCCAAACAAATTTTTAAGGTCAAGTCTAGTCTATTATCCACCTTTCGCCGTACCGTTTGTTCATATATATTAAATGACTTTCTCTAATTTTGAATGACTCTCTCTTCAACTCTTACGTTACTATTGATGTTAAAAAATGTCAACAGTTTATAACAATCTCAGAAAATTAAAGTAAATGGTAAAGTTGAATGCAAATGGTAGTAAAAGTCAAAAAATAAAAAACACTAATGAAAAAGCAATTTGCATGAATACTTTAAATAATTATTTAACAATAGTTAAGAATAGATTTTAACATTTTAGAATTATGTAGATTTATTTTTTTGAATTATATTAATTATTAATTGAGATATTTTATTTTTTTATTTTCATATTTTATGAATAAATTTTATATAAACAAGTCTTAATTAGCATAAAAAATTTAAATTTTTTTAAATAAATAAGTCTAATTTAAAATTTCACTATTGATAAAAGCTATGAACTTGTTTGATAACTATTTTTAAAAATAGTATTTTATTTTTAATTTTTTTTAAAATAAAAAAATTTGTTTGAGAATTTGGGTCTACATGGTAACTATTTTTAAAAATAGTATTATGTTTTCAATTGTTTTTAAAACAATAAAAAATTCATTTGTAAACTTTTTTTTTATTTCTGTCTTGGAAATAAATTCTAAATTAAGTTGTTTTTAAAACAAACAAAAAAATAAAAACAATAGAGTGCTTTTGTTTTCTTCTTTTGCTCTTAGAACACCAAAAAAAAATATGTTTTTAAAATAGTTTATCAAATAAATTTTTTTTATTTTTGTTTTATAAAATAATTTTTAAATATATTTTTCAAAAACAATTTTAAAAAACAAAAAAAAAAAGACAGAATCAAACAAGTTCTTTATTTTTTTTTATTTTAAAAATAAGTTTTAGAAACACTTGTTTTAGAACAACAAAACAAAAATAAGAAAAAAATTGAGCATATTTGGTAACTGTTTTTAAAAAATAATTTTTTTGTTTTCATTTGTATTTAGAACAAAAAAATTTGTTTAAAAACTATTTTCTTTTTCTGTTTCAAAAACAAGTTATTTTTAAAAATAAAACAAAAAATAGGGAGGATTGTTTTTGTTCCCAAAATACCGAAAAGTGAAAAAACATGTTTTCAAAACATTTTATTAAATGAATTTTTTTAACTTTGTTTTATATAACAATTTTTAAATATAGAGCTTGTTTGCTTTCTTATTTTAAAAACACTTTTTTATTTTCAGTTGTTTTTAAAATAAAATAAAAAAACTCATTTATTAACTCTTTTCTATTATTGTTTCGAAAATAAATTTTGAAAATAAGTTATTTTTAAAATAAAAAAACAATTGTTGTTTTGTTTTTTGTTTTTGTTTTCATGATACAAAAAAGCAAAAAAAAAACATATTTTCAAAACAGTTTATCAAATAGATTTTTTTTATTTTTGTTCTGCAGAATAATTTAAAAAATTTCAAAAATAATTTTTAAAAACAACAAAATAAAAACAGAATTAAACAAACCATTTTATTCTCAAAACATCCAAAAAGTAGAGAACAAAATATTTTTAAAATAGTTTATCAAATATATTTTTTTTATACTTTATTTTGTAGAAAAAATTTAAAAAATAGTTTTCAAAAATAATTTTTAAAAATAAAAAAATATAATCAAACAAATCCTAGATTTTGAAGTTAAGTTATTAGTGTTAAGTTTATAATAGAATGGGTCATCATCAATTGTGCATAATTTATGATAGATTGGATTACACGCAATCCCATTGGGTAGAGGACTTAATTTACAACCCTTAGTGATTAGTTAGTTTTTTTATCACAATACTTACTTGAGAAAGAAGAATTGTTGGATATACATAATCATTATTTGTTATATGAAGAAACCTGACCCTAAAAGCAAAATACAAAACATCTCCTCTCATTTGATTCTCTCTTGAACTCTGTGAGTTCTTTATGCATTCTAAGGGGCAAAGCATTCTGCATCTCTCTTTTCACATTTATATACTATCTATATAATGGAAACTACTAGATTATCATCAGGTATGCATTTATATCTCAATATGTATTATGAATACCCTTAACAAATGGTATTAGAGCGAGGCTAATAGTATTGTATTCTAAACTAGTTTGTCATATGAAATTAATTATAATTTATGAATAATTTTTTTGAAGAATCCTTAAATTTTTTGAAATCGAGAAATCTTAAATTGGGGGTTTTTTATTCTGACATCAAATCGCGTTATTTGGTTCAATTGTTGGTTCATGTATGAAATTTAAATATTATTACATGTTGTGCTTATGCCAATTTGTATGAATGCTTATATTTTTGCGAAAATTTTCAAACTTGCTTCATGTTCAGGTCTTAAGTTTTTTGCGATATTAAGATTTCTTGATTCTTTGATTATTTTGTACAATTGATGGGGATTATGCTTCTAGATACATCATACAATGTTTTTCAATGATTCCATTGCTTTAATTTAAAATGGCCCATATGATAGATCAAAATCTTGTTTTGAAAAGGAATTATGAATTTTTCTTTTGATATTTTATGGGCTTTTTTTTAGTTGGATTGATGCATAATTCTTAGTTGGAAATTTTTTAGGAAGATTTTGTGGTGCCAAATGATACAAAAAACTCAATTTTCAAAGCTCCCACGTGGGCAACAATGGTGGATTTCCACCATTGTTGAAGAAGGTGGAGAAAGGTTGAAAACAACTTTGCTCCACCTTGCCTTCATGCCCTCCTTGGCGTGCGTGGGTGTGTGTGTAGCACATAGTGGGTTTTTTGACCCATTGTTTCTTTATGTGGACTCTGTTTTTGTTTCGGACTTTGTGAATATTTTTTGGAATTTTTTTTAGGTTTGTAAATATTTATTTGAAATTTTTCAAAGTTTATGAAGTAAATATTTATATTATATTCTTGAAATTTTCATGTGACAAAAATTGTGAGTAAAGTACATATTATTATCTACAATATATGTTGTTCACTCTCCTGGATGTATGATTTGATATGTCAAACAAATTCATAAATATTTATAGTATTTGCTTTTTTATAAGTTTGTGTGCAAAATTGCATCGTATGGGTTTATGCAGTTTTCGCATCTATATTGAGGTTTTTAGCATCTAGAATTTAATCACTCACTATTGTGAAAATAATTATAAGTAAATATTATTTTAGCAACACTATAAATCTATTATATTGATTATGTATACACCTTATCGGTGTGTCATTATCAATTGTAATTTGTTATTTGGATGACATTCGATAGGTTGACAACATGTTTTTATATATCCACATGTCTTGTATCCTATTGATACAGAGATGTTGAACATATTTTTGTGTGGAGAATCTAATAAGTTGGATTTTTATGGTATACATTGAATGTTTTTAGTTTATCGTAATTTGAGACCCTTAAACGGGATTATGATAAACGTTTTGATTCTATAGTTGCATAAATTGAGTTTTATTAAGAGATTTTGTTTATAATTATGTTGTGTACGCATCATTAACATTATTCAATTTTGTTTTGTCAGTTTCTGTATCGCAGCAATTATCTATGGTAAAAAACTCTTAATGAGAAGTCTCTTAATCTACACCTTGCTATATCAAAGGGGATTTGACCCTTAGGGCACATTTGGTACGATGGAATGAAAAGGGAAAGGGAGTTGGAATATGTGATTCCATTGTTTGGTACGATGGAATGTGCATTCTATGGAATGTTGTATTCCATTGTTTAATGGAAAAACCATTCCTCCGCATAAAACAATGGAATCTGGTATTCTATTGAGACGTTGCTGGTCTAAAGACAATCTGACCCATGATTTTGTCCTCTATGTGTGTGGGTTCCTTCTTTTTTCTTTTTTTCCATCTTTTTTCCAGTCCTTCGTGGGTTCTGCTTTTGCTTTTGTCCCCTTTCTGCTTCTGCTTCGGTCCAACTCTGGTTGTTCTCTTCTTCTGCTTGCAGCTCTTTTTTCCCATCTTTATTTCTTGGTCCTTCTTCTGGCCCTTCGTGGGTTTTGCTTATGCTTCTGTTCCTTTTCTGCTTCTACTTTGGTCCAACTTTGGTTGTTCTCTTCTTCTGTTTGCAGCTTCCATCGCAGCTCGTGGTCCTTCTCTTACTCAGCTCTCGGAGGAGAAAGCATCGCTGAAAATTTGTTCAAGAATCGTCCTAAAGGTAAATTTCATCCTTCTTTTTTCTTCTTCGTTTTACAAATTTGATTTTGGACTTGGATAACTTGATTGTGTTCATCCTTCTTCGTGGGTCTTGAATGTATTCATCCTCCTTCGCGAACCAGGTGCCTCCTATTCCTCAAATCTGGAATAGTTAAAGTAGTCAACATAAAACACTGATATAAAAGATTAATAATAACAAATTAGAATGCCTCTACATAATTGCACCATATGTGCACCAAGAGTACTAGATTTTATTTGTCCCTCTTGCTTTCATTTACTTCCCATTAAAAGGTATAGTATTATTGTTTAAATAATCGCACCTTATCTCCAAAGCACAAACCAATTTATCGGTCACTTGTTTGAATGTGTGCTTCTCTTCTAAAAATGATAATCCAGATAATGTAAATATTCTCATTAGGTTGTTTTGATTATCTTTATAGAATTTGCTAATCATCATCCTATTATAAAAACATTCCATTTTAGCCTTCATTTGCTCATCCAGCCTTCATTGTTGGTCAAAAAAGTCTATAAATGCTTTCTTCTAGCCTTAATAGCCCTTTAGCCCATCAATAACTTTTGCCTGCATTCATCATCCCATTATCCAAATCTACCTTATACCCAATTACCTACCCTTCATTAATGGTTTTCCAAAAGGTTGCCTTAATTACCCTTTGTCAAATCATCTAAGCATTTGTCAATTATCCTTGAACTTGATTTGGATGAAAAAAAACTTTTAAATTATCTCATCTTGTCTACACCATACTTCAGGGGAATGTCAGGTAAGCCATATCCTAGGAACAAGATTGAAACTAGGAGCATTTCACTTCACAGACAATGCAAGAATGACATGTAAATCTAACCACATAAGAAATTCATAATCCTTCATTGTCATTTTAAACAAATCAATGGTAAATAATGTGTCACACCAGCAAAAGCAGAACTCACATTTTTATTCTGAACAATTAAATGGCATGGCAAAACTCCCATGGAATCAAATTTAGGTATAATTAAACAAAATCTTATAATTCAATCAGATTTATGTATCTTTCCCAGTTCTAGTCCCAAACAAACCAAGCTCTAATGTTTTGCAGGGGGACAATGATAGAGGCTGCTGAACTAAAAGCAGTGTGTTGGCTAAGAGAATTGCATGGAAGGTTTGACACAAGAAAGCTGTCACTAGAAATTCTATATATGAAATTTAATTTCTGGTAATGCTGAGAGATTCAGCTCAATGTTGGGAAGTTTCAGTGAATGTTGCACTTGTGCTTTTAGGAAGACATAAACAAGAGTATATGGAGTATTTGTGGACAAGGTAACAGAGATGTGGATAGAGATTCGAATAGGGCAGTTTGTGGCATTAGCATGAGATAATGGTGAGATGGAATTCTCAATGTATGAATATGAAGGTGGGATTTGGAAGGAAGGGCTTGTCATCAAAGGAGTTTTTATCAAACCAAAATCATATAACTAAAAGAGCAAAACAATTCCAAATTAAAAATGGTTAAGGCAATAACAGAAGGCTAGTACACCCAATGCTTCACAGAAAAAACGAATAATTGGAGTTGTATGGAAGACAGGTAAATTCTATTGGATAGCCACGTACCAAATTCTATTTTCGATAGCCACTGTTTTTCTACTCTGTTCAAGAGCTTTGGGTGTCAATTTTGTAACTATAACCACTGATGATAGCATAAAAGATAGATATGTTACCCCCCAATTAGACAAAAAGAGTACAATCGAGTTGCTCGGTGCCTCCTTTGGTGGCTAACAAAATTGCTGTTGGTGGGATCAAGAGGGCCTCGTGGGATGTACGGGAAGTCTAGGGAAGAAGGGTGGCTGAAAAGGGCTTTTGGGTTCCTCGTGGTGACAGCAACCACAACACGACTTTACTCACGGTAGCGTCCTTTGCTACTGGGAGGTGGTGGTCTTTTGAAGAAGAGGGCTCTGCTTCGGATTCTCACACTAAAGCTGAGAGAAGAAGGGCCAGTGTTTATTTTCCAAATAAAAATGCTTTCTTATTTTTCTACTTAAAATGTTTTTAATCATATTCTAAGGGTAATTTAGACATTTTGCTAGCTATATTTTTCCATTCCTTCCATTTTTTCCATTATACCAAACAAAATAAGTAAGTTTCTATTCCTTTATCCATTCCCACTTCCTTTTCCTTTTCCATTCCAACTCAAATTCATTCCACTGAACCAAACGTGCCCTTATAGAATCTAAACTAATGGTATCCTTTTAATTTACCTCTATAGTTTTAGTTCATTTTGAATCCAATAGTTTAAAGAATTTTTTAATTCTTAGAATTTGGATTCTAGTGCAATTGTTCATGTTGCAAATTCATTACAAATGCTCAGAAATAGACAAATTTCAAGTGGAAAGGAGAAGGCCATCTTGAGAGTTGAAAGGAGCAGAGTAATAGTTGAATGTATAGACTTTGTTAGTTTATATTTACCTTCTAGACATATTTTGAATTTGAACAATGTCATTTATGTACCTTGTTAAAGAAGGAGTTTAGTTCTAGTTCTATGTTAGATAATTGTCATTATTCCTTTTGGCAAGAAAATGGAAATACCAATATTTATTTTCAATTTCGCTATTGTTGACTATACTTCTTTACATAATGAATTTTAGCATATAAATTTGAATATTTGTTTAGTAGATTCTTCTAGTGCTCTTCTTAACATCATAATTGGACACAAACGGCAACAAAAAAGAAGTTAATGAGAATTCTTTTATGTCATGGCATAAGCATTTGGGTTATCTTTAAAAATGAGATTAGTGAGATTATAGTACTTGTGTTGATTATATAAAGAGAAATCTTTTCGCTAGAGTTAGAAATAAAGGGATAAATATATCTGAGAATGTTTTAAACCTTGAATATACTGATATTTGTGGCCCCATTACTTCTACTGCTATAGGTGACTACAATAATTACCTTACCTTTACAGATGATCACTCTAGATATGGATGCTTTGTATAATCATTAAATGCATTCAAGGCCTTTAACACAACAATTGAATTAATGACTAGTGTAACATCCCGTAATTTTTAGATATTTTCCTTAGAAATTCTTCACCTTACATATATGCATAGAAATGTTCTAATATTAATGGAATAGGTAAAGAAAGAAAACCTAAGAGGAAATATTAGAAATAAACATGTTAAAGAAAGGTGAAATTCTTAGGTAAAGAAAGATAAATTTTTGTGAAGTAAGTAAAGGTCTTAAAATTTCAAGAAGATCGGATTAGGGTAATCTTTCTTAATTTAAGAGCAAAAGTTACTGAGTTTAGTATCTCCACCCGTAATTGGGCTTTAACCTATAGACATTTCATATAGAGTTTTTCTACTTCACATGAATTTTTAGCAAGCCAATAGGATAGGCAAAGGAAGAAATAAAACATAGACTTGGACTAGGATATAGAAATTGGACCGATAGTCCAAAAATCATGAAAATGTGACCAAGCCCATTATGAAAGGAAGAATTTTAACCAAAGTAAGGAAAATGGGTAAGAATGAGCCCAAACCCAAGAGGAAAAATAAAAATAAAAATAAAATTAAAGTGATGAAATATTAGTGTAATCAAGATTAAGTGACATGGCATTAAGACAAAAATTTGACAAGTGGTGTGATTCTACATTCATCATTTTGGCAAGTGGCATAATAATACAAGGCTTTAGGACAAAAACATCTATATCCTACATTCATAACTTTAGCAAGTGGGTAATAATACATAGCATTATGACAAAACATCATTATCCTACACAAATAATTTTAGTTAAGTAAAGAAAATTCAAGGGCTAGAAATTTGCCACTTAAAAAGGCAAATCTATCATACTTGATTAAGACAAAAGAAAAAGGAAATGAATCCCTAAATCAAAGGGATCTTGCCCCATATTTTAAGAACATATCATCATAATTTTCAAAATACAAATCTCCTTTTTCTATGCATATCTTGACTAAGGAAGAGGAAGACAAGAACATAAGTTGTTTGTTTTCCAAAAATTCAACAAAGTGTATCCTAATTGTGATAAGGTAGACCCATGATCATGAAAGGTAAATTATTTGGTGGTCTATATAAGAAAACCCACCCTTACAACATTAGAATTTCGTCCAAGTGAGGGAGAGCAAAAATAGAAGCAAGGTAGTGTGAGGAAAGGAGAGGAAGAAAGGAAGAAAGAGGAAGGAGAAGTCTAGGAGACTAAGTGCTCCAGGTAAGTTTAACAATATTTCTTTTTGAAGAAAACCTTTGAAACTCATAATATTTATATGAGATTTTGATCTTAAAACTTTGATGATTGGTCATGGATGTTGCTATATCATGTTGCATATTGATCTTGCATGTGATGTATGTTTGAATACTTAGGTTGGTGTAGATAGTTCTGCATGGATATGGCTATGGTTGACAGAATTTTAAGTTTCGGTATTTTAATTTCTGGGAACAATCTATAAGGAATTAAAATAAATGGTTAACATAAGAATTAAAGATATATGTGTCACGGATTTTCACCCACTGGAATCATTCCATTTGGAGTCCATATGAGGTAGATATGGTCTGATTAGTAGTCAAAGGTCAGAAAATGAATCATCAGGGAAGAATATGTTAGGATAGCTTCGGTAATTTAATTTCTGGGAATTATTGGTAGGAAATTAAAATAAATGGTTAACATAAGAATTAAAGATATGTGTGTCATGGATGTTTAGCCACTGGAACCATTCAATTTGGAGTCCACATGTGGTAGATATGGTCCGATTAGTAAGCCAAGGTCAGAAAATGGTTCATCAGGGAAGATTATGTTAGGACAGCTTTTGTATTTTAATTTCTGAGAATTATCTGTATGGAATTAAAATAAATGGTTAACATTAAAGTTATATATCTATGTCTCATGGAAATATACCCACTGGAATTATGCAATTTGGAGTTCATATGAGGTAGATATGATCCGATTAGTAAGCAGAGGTCAGAAAATGTTTATTCAGGGAAAAGTATGTTATTAATGCTTTAGTTTTTGAATTTCTGGGAATTTTCTGTAGGGAATTAAAATAGCGTGCCAACATAACAATTATAGATATATGGCTCATGGATTTTTACCAACTGGAATCACTCAATTTGGAGTTCCAATTTGGGAGATATGGTCTAATTAGTTAGTAAAGGTCAGAACCTATCCGAGAGGAACTATCCTGTACTTTGAGGGAGTAATATCACCTTTGTTTCTTAATTTTTCGTTACAATGTTCAACATAATAGTTTTAGATAATTGTTTTATCTTGAAATGGACACCAAGATCACCTACATCAGAGTTAAATTGTGGGAGTTATGCTCTGATTAGTAAGAGAAGGTTAGATAGAATGAAAATCTGCATTAAGAAAATAAAGAAATAAAATTAGTATTTAAAAAAGAAGCTGAATCTTAATAAATGACTTGTATATCCATAGCCATTGCCATTGTATGAACTTCTTACCATCTTAAGTGTGAAATTTTGACATGGAAATATTTTATAAAGTGATATTTGAAATGGTTATGTTCATGGCATGATTACCAATGATTTATGGTAATAGTTATATTTTGATGAACATACTTGTTATTGAAAGCATATTTTTGGCTAACATTGTGAAAAGAAAAGAAATGAGCACGGTCACATGGCAATCCGTGTGGTGCACCAGTAGGGGACGTCCTACCAACGGTTATGATCATGATAATGAGAAAAGAAAGAGAAAGTGGGCCATGTCGGACGGAGCGAGAAAAGCCCGTACCGGAGAGTAGAGGATACTCACCCTGACCGGGGTAGCTTGAAATGAGAATAAGTTGATGGCCATCATATGATATTTTGAAAATAGTTAATCATATCATACATATCATTATAGTATGATTCTTATGTGCATAGATATAATGCATTCATGTGACCAAAGATCTTTTCTGTAGTTTATACAGCTGAACATGACGTGATGAGCTTTACTGATGATAATTTATTGTTGAACTTACTGGGATTTAATTCTCACTATATTTCCATATCATGTTCAGAAAATTATTTATGCAGCTTTTGTTTCTAAGGCTCTGGCTTTTAGTGCACATTGGATCGAGTTACTTTATGTTGGGCAGATTTCAGAATCAAATAAGATGTTTGTGGTCGAGTTGGCTCAGATCCCGATGAAGGTGCAACCACCCGCACCTGTATCTCCGGAATTGGTCAACCAAAATAAACAAGATGTAAATATCTATGTGTTTGATATGTTATACGTCTGTTTTGATTAATGACATGTATGTGAACTCAATATTGTATAATAATAAAGGAAAAAAAAAGAGGTTGTTACATAATTGGTATCAGAACAGGTCGATCCTAGATGGCGAGTGGGTGGATGGTTATCTGAATCGATCTTATAGTGTATTGAGTATGTTGTGGTTGTGCTGTGTAGGGGATCAGTGACTCATATAGGTAAGAAATTACTAGTGTTTCTTATCTATATGCCGAGATGGTGTTATGACTGCTGTTAAATATTGTTTTGAAACTAACTATTGGGCTTGATCACCTCAATAGTAGCATAAATTTATTTTTCCCACAGTAGGAAATGGCACCACCAAGGCGGAATCCGGCAAACAATGGGAAGAAAATCTTGCACAACCTTGCCACAGCAATTCGAGAATTTGGTATTGATTTACTCCTTAGAACCCAACTAGTATCTATATCCCTAAATAGAATGATATCGATTGAATTTAAAAAAAAATTGTGATTTGTGAAAAGTGCATGTCTAAGGAAAGCTTTGGCAAGGAAAGACTTGGTACTTAAGCGTGTCCATTAGTGACCCACCTCTCTTTCCTGAGAACTTTTCTGGTGCGCTGTTTACAGACTACAATTACTATCCAGTTACCGAGATATTAGTGTGGAATTTTAACATGGAATTTACCCTAGTACTCATATAAAATTTCCAAGAAGTTTTGAAAGTGCCGGTTTTATTTGAAAAATCTTAGTATGCTCCGTGGTTGCAGTATTTCCACATCAGAAAAGAATTATTCTAGTTACTGGAAAAAAAAATTTACAAGACTTGTTAGACAAGGGATTTAAATGCCCTAGTACTTTTATTTGGAGTGCTCTAGTTCTATTTGTAAAAAAGAAAGATGGATTACTATGACTATGCATAGATTGTAGACAGTTGAATAAGGTAACAATGTAGAATAGAAACTCATTAACTCGTATAGATTACCTGTTTGACCAGTTATAAGGTGTTCAATATTTTTCCACAAATAGATTTGGGATATGAGTAACATTAATTAAGGATAAGAGAAGATGATGTAGGACTTATTATGGGCATTATGAGTTCTTGGTGATGCATTTAAATTAACAAACCTTTAGCTGCATTCATAAATTTAATGAATAGTAATTAGGTCATCCTTGGAACAATTTGTTATTATATATATGGATGATATACTAGAATATTTCAAAAGTTCAGAGGATCATAAGCAACATTCAAAGATAGTTTTACCAACTCTAAAGGAGTATGGTTGGTAAATATGGTATACAAGTAGAGTCTAAGAAAGTAAAAGTAGTACAATAATAGCTATGTTTTACTACATTTAAAGATGAAGATCCAAATCCAATTTACGCTTCCTGCAGTTATTTGCCGTCCATTCTACTGGAGTAATAGTTAGATCAGGTACATGAACATAGGCTTGTAAAGCATCAATCAACTCCTCAACATTTGAAGCTGAGATGAGAATTTGTCGTGCTGAGTGTGAGATAAACCTCTGTTCCACAGCTTGATCTAGAAAAGATAACAAACCATCAAAGAAGTGATTAACATTTAACAAACCTATCGGTTTGTGATGCATATTTAGTTGTGCCCAAGAGACTATTTGGAAAATCTCCTCTAAAGTACCAAAACCACCTGGTAAGGCAATGAAGGCTTCAGCATTGCTCATCATTCTAGCCATACGTTCATGCATGGAAACTACCCTATATTCTTCCCCAATTGTCTTCCCTATATTGCTGGATGTAGCTAGAGCTGTAGGAATAATACCTAGAACTTGGCATCCCCCTGCATGTGCAGTTGTAGCCACACACCCCATTAACCCACAGTTACCTCCACCATACACTAAATGAATTTTTCTCCTAGCCAGCACCATACCCAGATTTTGTGCTGCTTTAACATACTCCTCATCTTTTCCAGGACTGGAACCACAAAAGACACAAATATTTCGAAACTGACGGAATGCTGTTCTCTCCATAATTTCTATCACCTTAACTTTGAGAATAGACAAAGATACTAATGTAAGTATTTATAGAAATCAGAGAAAGGCATATTTATAATAGCTATGCGAATAGGCCGGGTATTATTAGAACAACTATGAATATCAACTAAATTAAAGGTAAATAAAAAAAAATTCAAAAATGACGGCAAGCATGTATATGTACAGTAGTATGACTGTGACCCATATTAAGCACATAAAGAGTATAAGATAAGATATCACCAGAAATCTGTCTTTATCTTGTTGTCTTTGATGAAACATTGATGTTTTGATTCTTGTAGAAAAGTTCTAGGTGATAGCCGTCATTGAAAAAAAAAGTAAAAAAAAAATGCAATCAAATGATTTATTTTGTATTCTCAATATTTTCGCCAGTCGACTATCAGTATTATTAAGTCAACTAGCTATTTTGAGAAATTTTAATTTGGATTGGTTAATTTACAGTTGATTAATTACATCTATTTTGAAGCAATCAACTGCATCCTACCAGTTAACTACATATTCTTTGATTTTCACAGACTTTTATAAGCTCAGAAATGTTTCTTTTTCCATGTGATATCTTTCCACCGAATACCAATGGATTTAAAGTTGATTCTGACACATATATTCAAAATTTGCGGCCATCGATTTTTGTTGAAATCATAGATAGATTTTGTTTACAGATTTTCAAGAATTGCGGCCACCGATTTTAATATTTTTCAATGCTTTGTCAAAACTTTTGACTTTCGCTTTTGGAACCATTCTCTATTATGCTTTTCGTCTGTTTCACTCATTAACGGTTGGCATTAAATGCAAGGTTATTTTCCCTCATTACAATTAAAGATAATTTCTTCCTTTGAAACTTGGTTGTTATGGTGTCTAAGTTGTTAATAGGTTAAAATAATGAAAGGTTTGAAAAGAATGGACGGATGATGGTCTTATGGTGTTTTGACGAATGTAATCAAGAGAATTAGTGGTGTTGAAGTTCTCGAGGAATAAAATATAGGAAGTAGGATTTAAGTTAGTCTTTGAACTCTTAATTTGGAAATATAGAGAATATTCTGAGAACCATGTCCGAAAATAATGTAGGTTATCAAGATATTTGTGTTAAAGGATTATATCATGCTAAATTGAGTCTAGTATCTAGGATGTGAATTATGTTGGAATTGAGAATTCATGTATGAGTAATTGTTAGGAAAAAAAAACACAAATCTTCTTCAAATGATTGGGTGAATTAAATGGGATTGGCATAAGCTAGAATGAGGTGCTTTTGGATATGATAGAAGAAATAATTGAAATTTTTGACAATGAGTTTAATGGTGTTAATAAGCTTGTATAGAATTACTGTGATGAGGTAAGTTGGAATTATTAGACATGCGTCAATGGTACATAAACGTTATTAAAGGTTTGAAAGATTTATTGCTACGTATGTTTAACATATTGATTAAAGGATTTGAGGATAAAAATAGATGATAGAGTAAGATGATGATATTCAGGGGATGATGTTGATATATGAAAAAAAATAAAAATTGACTTGATAGAAGTTTGGAATAAGAAAAGATAGTTACACAATATGAAGGTGTATATGTTCCTTTATATGTGTGTTTTCTAATATCGACCCATAGATATATCCATACGGGCTAGAGGATATCAATTGAAGAACTTATGATTGAAAGAAATCCTTATGGTTAAGTTATATGGCAAAATCACTCAAGTGAATAGACATATTAAAAAGTAAAGATGTCATACAGAAAAGATATCTCTAATTATTTAGGTAATAAGCTTGGTAACTCTGAATAATGCCTTAATTTCATTCCCTACATGTGGTAGGATGGATTGAAATTCGGGGACCGAATTTTTTAAAGGGGAGAAGAATGTAACATCCCGTAATTTTTAGATATTTTCCTTAGAAATTCTTCACCTTACATATATGCATAGAAATGTTCTAATATTAATGGAATAGGTAAAGAAAGAAAACTTAAGAGGAAATATTAGAAATAAACATGTTAAAGAAAGGTGAAATTCTTAGGTAAAGAAAGATAAATTTTTGTGAAGTAAGTAAAGGTCTTAAAATTTCAAGAAGATCGGATTAGGGTAATCTTTCTTAATTTAAGAGCAAAAGTTACTGAGTTTAGTATCTCCACCCGTAATTGGGCTTTAACCTATAGACATTTCATATAGAGTTTTTCTACTTCACATGAATTTTTAACAAGCCAATAGGATAGGCCAAGGAAGAAATAAAACATAGACTTGGACTAGGATATAGAAATTGGACCGATAGCCCAAAAATCATGAAAATGTGACCAAGTCCATTATGAAAGGAAGAATTTTAACCAAAGTAAGGAAAATGGGTAAGAATGAGCCCAAACCCAAGAGGAAAAATAAAAATAAAAATAAAATTAAAGTGATGAAATATTAGTGTAATCAAGATTAAGTGACATGGCATTAAGACAAAAATTTGACAAGTGGTGTGATTCTACATTCATCATTTTGGCAAGTGGCATAATAATACAAGGCTTTAGGACAAAAACATCTATATCCTACATTCATAACTTTAGCAAGTGGGTAATAATACATAGCATTATGACAAAACATCATTATCCTACACAAATAATTTTAGTTAAGTAAGGAAAATTCAAGGGCTAGAAATTTGCCACTTAAAAAGGCAAATCTATCATACTTGATTAAGACAAAAGAAAAAGGAAATGAATCCCTAAATCAAAGGGATCTTGCCCCATATTTTAAGAACATATCATCATAATTTTCAAAATACAAATCTCCTTTTTCTATGCATATCTTGACTAAGGAAGAGGAAGACAAGAACATAAGTTGTTTGTTTTCCAAAAATTCAACAAAGTGTATCCTAATTGTGATAAGGTAGACCCATGATCATGAAAGGTGAATTATTTGGTGGTCTATATAAGAAAACCCACCCTTACAACATTAGAATTTCGTCCAAGTGAGGGAGAGCAAAAATAGAAGCAAGGTAGTGTGAGGAAAGGAGAGGAAGAAAGGAAGAAAGAGGAAGGAGAAGTCTAGGAGACTAAGTGCTCCAGATAAGTTTAACAATATTTCTTTTTGAAGAAAACCTTTGAAACTCATAATATTTATATGAGATTTTGATCTTAGAACTTTGATGATTGGTCATGGATGTTGCTATATCATGTTGCATATTGATCTTGCATGTGATGTATGTTTGAATACTTAGGTTGGTGTAGATAGTTCTGCATGGATATGGCTATGGTTGACAGAATTTTAAGCTTCGGTATTTTAATTTCTGGGAACAATCTATAAGGAATTAAAATAAATGGTTAACATAAGAATTAAAGATATATGTGTCACGGATTTTCACCCACTGGAATCATTCCATTTGGAGTCCATATGAGGTAGATATGGTCTGATTAGTAGTCAAAGGTCAGAAAATGAATCATCAGGGAAGAATATGTTAGGATAGCTTCGGTAATTTAATTTCTGGGAATTATTGGTAGGAAATTAAAATAAATGGTTAACATAAGAATTAAAGATATGTGTGTCATGGATTTTTAGCCACTGGAATCATTCAATTTGGAGTCCACATGTGGTAGATATGGTCCGATTAGTAAGCCAAGGTCAGAAAATGGTTCATCAGGGAAGATTATGTTAGGACAGCTTTTGTATTTTAATTTCTGGGAATTATCTGTATGGAATTAAAATAAATGGTTAACATTAAAGTTATATATCTATGTCTCATGGAAATATACCCACTGGAATTATGCAATTTGGAGTTCATATGAGGTAGATATGATCCGATTAGTAAGCAGAGGTCAGAAAATGTTTATTCAGGGAAGAGTATGTTATTAATGCTTTAGTTTTTGAATTTCTGGGAATTTTCTGTAGGGAATTAAAATAGCGTGCCAACATAACAATTATAGATATATGGCTCATGGATTTTTACCAACTGGAATCACTCAATTTGGAGTTCCAATTTGGGAGATATGGTCTAATTAGTTAGTAAAGGTCAGAACCTATCCGAGAGGAACTATCCTGTACTTTGAGGGAGTAATATCACCTTTGTTTCTTAATTTTTCGTTACAATGTTCAACATAATAGTTTTAGATAATTGTTTTATCTTGAAATGGACACCAAGATCACCTACATCAGAGTTAAATTGTGGGAGTTATGCTCTGATTAGTAAGAGAAGGTTAGATAGAATGAAAATCTGCATTAAGAAAATAAAAAAATAAAATTAGTATTTAAAAAAGAAGCTGAATCTTAATAAATGACTTGTATAGCCATAGCCATTGCCATTGTATGAACTTCTTACCATCTTAAGTGTGAAATTTTGACATGGAAATATTTTATAAAGTGATATTTGAAATGGTTATGTTCATGGCATGATTACCAATGATTTATGGTAATAGTTATATTTTGATGAACATACTTGTTATTGAAAGCATATTTTTGGCTAACATTGTGAAAAGAAAAGAAATGAGCACGGTCACATGGCAATCCGTGTGGTGCACCAGTAGGGGACGTCCTACCAACGGTTATGATCATGATAATGAGAAAAGAAAGAGAAAGTGGGCCATGTCGGACGGAGCGAGAAAAGCCCGTACCGGAGAGTAGAGGATACTCACCCTGACCGGGGTAGCTTGAAATGAGAATAAGTTGATGGCCATCATATGATATTTTGAAAATAGTTAATCATATCATACATATCATTATAGTATGATTCTTATGTGCATAGATATAATGCATTCATGTGACCAAAGATCTTTTCTGTAGTTTATACAGCTGAACATGACGTGATGAGCTTTACTGATGATAATTTATTGTTGAACTTACTGGGATTTAATTCTCACTATATTTCCATATCATGTTCAGAAAATTATTTATGCAGCTTTTGTTTCTAAGGCTCTGGCTTTTAGTGCACATTGGATCGAGTTACTTTATGTTGGGCAGATTTCAGAATCAAATAAGATGTTTGTGGTCGAGTTGGCTCAGATCCCGGTGAAGGTGCAACCACCCGCACCTGTATCTCCGGAATTGGTCAACCAAAATAAACAAAATGTAAATATCTATGTGTTTGATATGTTATACGTCTGTTTTGATTAATGACATGTATGTGAACTCAATATTGTATAATAATAAAGGAAAAAAAAGAGGTTGTTACAACTAGTAAGGTCAAATGTGTAAGATTGGATATGGGTGGTAAGAATTATTAGAGATATATTGAAATAAAACCTCTCTTCTCATTTAACTCTCTCTTGAACTCTCTGAATTCTTTGTGGATTTTAAAGGCCAAAACATGTTGCATATCTCTTCTCACCATATTATCTATATAATGGACACCGCTGGATTATAATCATGTACGTATTCATCTCTTAATATGTATTATGAATATTATTAGCAAATCATCCCAATATATATATGTAACGCCCCCAATTACGTTATATAAAATAAACATTTTTTTTCCTATAATTATTTCCGCAATAAGATATTCTCCATAAAAATGCATAATTCAATTCTTTATCATAGAAACAGATACATATAGGATTTTTTATGTATACACAATATACAGACCAAGTCTATAAACATCATAGTACATCAGAAACGAAGATCCTGCTTGTAGAATTCAGATCATACTCTAAAATACAAAAATTGTATAATTCAAAAACTGTGAGTCTTAAAAGCAATGTAGACTCACCCAGAAAATATGTCACCTATTTGCCAAATCAGACTCTGATATTCTTATATGAAAAATGAGAAAATATCGTGTAGTGAGTTTGACAACTCAGTGAGCAAATAATTCCTCTATGATGTCTTAGGTCAGCATATGGATGTACTTATGTTTTAAAATATGTCACATAGAAAATATAGTTCAAAAGTACATACATATGGGACCCGTATTTCAAATATTCTCAAATCAAAAGATATTCAGATATCCAAAACCATATGCTGCACGGTATGATCATTAAACAAATGTTGTTATACTCAGCTGTATAAGTTATAGTAAAATATTAAGATTTAGAGATAAAATCATCACTTTTAATGCACCTGCCTCACTCGGCAATCTGGTCAATGCAATGAAAATATAACTTATTTGCTATATGCATAATGACCTCGACCACAGTCACAATAAGTGAACAGGGAATGTGAGTACATCACCCTCCTGCCCCCCCACATTACCACTGTCACCTAATTGGAGCGGCTCTCCCTCGCCTCACTCTGGCTAATAGGGCATCCCCTATTCGGTACCATCACAAGCCATACAATCAGCCGATATTCATTCATATATATAAATACATATAAAATTATCAAGCAACTCGCCATGAGCTTTACGCTTGTCATATTTATCAAGCAACTCGCCATGAACTTTACGCTTGCCATTCAATCTCATTTATAATATGACATGCATCATTTTCACAAGTATATAGCTTTACAAATCAATGCATCGTGCGCATAATATTCACTTTATCAAATAATGATAAATACATTTAGAACCACATATTCAATGAGTTCCAAAATTCATTTCTAAAACCATACTCTTCATGAACTATGTGCTAGTTTGAAAGTATAATAGACATTTTAACACATTTCATAAATTTATAATAGTATAAATAATTTATAAACAAAAACAATAATACATTTATAATTCAAGAAGAGTATGGGACAAGTCATAAAAAGAATTATCTACTCACAGTGTAAGGGCTCTAGATTGGACAGCCCTAAAATGTACTTTTTCAATCTCTATTTGATCAAATAGACCTTGAAAACGTATCTGAAGGGTCCAAAAATTAAGAAAGCAATTTCGGGAACTTAGTCACTATTCACTGCTGAAAAATACTATTTACCCACCAGAAAATACTATTCACGACGAACAAAAAGATGTCAGATGACCAAAAATATATATATCCTAAGGTTTATCTAGCTCCTGAATCTATTTACGTTGTCAGAATCTCAATTGGAGATCTCTAAGTAAAAGTTTCAGAATTTACCTTTTTTCGAGATTTTTTACTTCAAATTTACAGCGATTCAATGGCTGATTTAAAAAATTGATCGGTCAAAACCGTAGTATTCTTCGTCCTGAATTCAGTAACACCTTTAGTTTTGGGATCAAAAGCCAATAGACACTCCAAATCTAGAGAGAAAGTTGAAGTTTACTATTCACTCACTATTTACTCAATTTTCATAATTTTGATAGACGGAACGTTGTCTCCCCCCAGTTTCTCTTTTATTGTTTTTTTTATATAATTATTATTATTTAATAATTAAATAATAGAATTTTAATTTATATATATTCATATAAATTTCGTTTTCATTTTAAAATATCTCAAAAATTTCTAAAAATTTACATTCTCATAAATCTTTAGTGGAACTCTTAAATCATGATTTTTCTTGATAAAAATCTTAATAAAACAAATCTCAAAATAAATATATTTATACATATTAAAAGAAAGAATATTTCTAAAAATACAACAAAAATTCATTAGAGGCCAATATAATTATTTTAAGCAAAATAATAATTATTTTACTTAAAAGTAAACTTATTTTTTACAAAATATACTCATTTTTAAACAAATAAAAATATATTTATTTATAACAAAATATTATTATTAAAAATTACAGCATGTTACAATATAAATACAAAGATGATCCTATTATTTTTGTACAAATTTAAACCTGAATATTATAATACTTTAGTAATGATCATCCTTATCCAAAATATGAGTATACGTGGGTTAAGAATAAGTTGAGTTAGTTAGGTTATTGTTCGACCAACAACATTTAAGTTAAAAAATTAATAGCTATCATTGACTGTAAATTTTTATTATTTAAAAATTTTGAATTACGTTGAGTTTGTCAGCTCGATTAGATTATGTTAAAATAGAGTGACAAAAAAATTTCATAATTTTTTTTTTAAAAAAAACCTAGACAACTTGGTTTAAGCATATTTTAAAAAATTATATCTAATTCTTTTGAATTAACCTAAAATTATTTTAAAAATTTATCTACTCTGAAATAATATTTTTTTTTACTGAATTTGAGTGAATTTAGGCAAATTCTGCATGTTGTGCTCACTCTGTTTCACTTGATCTATTATTATTTTTTGTACGTAACTAGTTCAATTGATCATATCGCAGTTAAATGAACCTGAAGATCTGAATTTATATAAGTTGCAAGGCCATGAATCCAGTATCGGCCACTTCTTTTTTTATTTTAAATGTATTAATTCAGCTGCTGATCTAATATATCAAAAATTGAATTTGGCAATAGCCAATAGAAAATGGACGCTCTATAACTTTTTTTTTTCTTTGGTAAAAGGGAATAAATTAAACATGCAAATTACAACAGTTGAGTACAACAAACCAGAACAAAATACACACCAAAAAAAGCAAGAAAACAAAAAAGGGTTTCAAGCTAGCAAACACCTAATTATTTTAAAAGTTATACCTAAATTTTGTCATATCACTATTTGCTGTTGAACTTACAATCACATAGATATGATAATTTTCCCCTTTTCCTACAGAAATAATTAACGGACAAAGACCAGCTATTGGAGATCATTTATGCTCATGGTTATATGAATTTAATGAGGTAAGTAAAGATCAGAGTCTTCTCTAGTAAAGCATATTGATGGTTGTTACTCGCAATTAGAGATATATAAATAAACTTAGTTATTTATGAACTACTTAAATTTAAATCGTTAAAATTTGAATTAAATCTGACTCATTTATTAAATGAATAAACTTGACTAATATATTAAGTTTGTTTAATTAAATGAACAAAGTTTGAAATTTGATGCTCAACTCATTCTGTTTGCAAGTAGCTTGTTTATTAATAAAGTAGTATCATTTTTTATATATTATTTATTTACATATAAATTTATTAAAAATTAAAGATAAATATAATAATTTTTAAATTATTAAAATAATATATTTAATTTTATGAACATTTTTTTATATATACATACACATATATTATATAAATATATATTTTTCACTTAGCTTATTTTTTTTATATATGTATACAAGTATATATTATTTTTATGATATTAATTGGAAACCGTTTAAATTCTGTTCGTTTAGTATGATAGCTCAAACTCAAATTTGAATTTAGCCTATTTTAAATGAATAAACTTAGACATATTAAAATTTAGTTGCGCCCAAGTCAATAAGAGTTGCTCATGTGGAGAACTAGTGGTTTTTTTATAGAGAAAATAGGCTTTAGCCCAAAAACACTCTAAAATAATAAAAGACAAAACGAGGCGAATAGACTCTTCTTTTTTCTGAGGTGTGGAGACACTCTTGTAACAAGTAAATTCGAGCTAGCCCAGCTTTGGGTGAGGGTGCTTATGAGTGCAAAGCAATTCGCACATTGATTGACCTGGGAATATTAACTTCAACGAAGGGGATGGGAGGAGAGAAGAGAGAAAATAATTTTTTTTTTTGTTTGGTTTAATTTGAGAGAAAGAGAAGAGAAGAGAAATAATTTTTTTATTTGATTTGCAAATAAAAAAAATAAAATAAAATGATTATTATACTCTTTTAAATTTATTTTGAATAAAAATAAGATCACTTTGAAATTATTTTTTTTTATTAAAATTGTATTTTCAATTGGTCTTTAATTTGTTTTTCTCATTTTTTATTAAAAAATTTTGAAATAATTTTTTTCTTTATTATTATTATTTTTGGTTTGAATATTAAAATAATTAATATTTTCATTTTTTTTGTCACACTTTCCCTCCCCTCCAAATTCTTTCACTTTTGGAGGGGAAGAAATATTGGGGAGAGGAGAAAAAATGGACCTCCATTCTCCCTTCCCTCTCTTCCAAATTATTCAACTAAATAGAATAATTTTAAAAGATTCTCTTTCCTCCCCTCTAATTCCCTCAAATCACACAGTACGTTAGATAATACATAAAGTCAAGTACCTTCAGGTTTGAATCTTCCAACCACAACTTTTAACAAACTCTAAACTTGTCAAGACATCTCACAACTCAGCTCTGAAAGAATTCCTCATTCTAAAGTTATAAGCAAACCCTTTAAGTCAAGCACCATTATGGTCCCTGATAAGGCCTCCACACCCTGTAACACTAGTATTAACCTTGCTAGCGCCATCCATATTAAGCTTATACCACCCCTCATGAGGGCATCAACTTAATCTCGACCCATCTTTTTTGAAAGCTG